>JAVSCE010004069.1:0-91878 GCA_032199065.1 Smutsia gigantea | reverse complement strand
GTGCCCCGATCTTATTCTACCCCTTTGCTGAGCCACTAAGGCTAGCCGTGAGAGCATCGAATAAATATATTAAGCTAAGCTGCACGCCAATGTGTCTGTCTTACGCCTTCTCTTCCTGACTCCTTGCTACAGTGTAGGTGCCAGATGCCTGGGGAATCCGGCACAAGATGAATATCAGGGGCTGAGAGGGTGGATGGGTGGGTGGATGGATGATGGATGGATGGATGGATGGACACATAGCTGGGTAGACTGGGAGAGGGGTGTTTGGGGAAATGGGAAGATGGGAGAATGGGTGGATGAGAAGATGAATGACAGGATGAAGGGAAGGAGTTGAAAATGGAAAGAGATCAATAGGTTCTAGCTTTATCATTCTAACCCCAGCAAGTTAATTTCTCTGTCATTCAATTTCCTCATCTATCTTAGTACACATATAGCTGCTATAACAAAATACTGTAGAATAGGACAGCTTAAAAACAACAGAGATCGATTTCTCAGTTCTGGAGGTTGGGAAGTCCAAAATTAAGATACCAGCAGATTTGGTGTCTGGTGACAGTCCTCTTGGTTCACAGATGGCTCTCTTCCCATGGGTCCTCACATCACCGAAGGGCAAGGGAGTCCTCTAGGGGCCTCTTTCATAAGGGCACTGATCTTATTCATGAAGACTCCACCCTCACGGCCTAATCACCTCCCAAAGACCCAACCTTCTAATACCATCACAATGCCCTAGTTTCCAATGTAAGAATTTTGTGATGACACAAATATTCAGTCAAAAGCATCAGATTTAGAGTTAATGGTAGCATCTACCTCACAGAGTTGGAGTGAGGATTTAGTGTGTTCAACCAATCCACAATTCAAAAACTGAAGTCTCTCTTCCCTTCCAAACCTGACCCCACCCTTCTCAAGACAGTCTTCCCTACTTCAGGGAATAGCACTCCCGACTCAGTCTAGCAGCTGGAAAGTAGGGAATTATTCTTGATTCCTCCCTCTCCCCTTTGCCCTCTACTCAGTTCATCAACAAATCCTGTTGGATTGTATCAAAACATACCTGAAAACTGCCTGCCTGCCTTATGCCCACTGTTACCACCTGCCGCAGCCATCCCACCTGTGATACCAAGCACCTACTATCTGCTCTTCCTCTGCTGTAATCCATTCTCACAGCCACTAGGTGACTCTTCGTAACGTAAAATTGAGACCATTGGCTAGAAATTTCTCACAGCTCCTGGAAATCTAGAATAGACTCAGCAGATTTTCCATTTTAATATGTAAATAAAATTTCAGAAACGTTCTGAGCGGCTGGAACACCCTGCACAGAGAACTCAAAACAGCATGTGTTCATTGATTCATCCAATAAACATTTACTGAGCCCCCCACTTTGTGCCAGGTCCTATTCTAGGTACTGAGTGGCACGGCAATGACTGGAACACACCAGTGGATTCTCCTGAAGGTCTGTAGTAATTTCCCATGATAGCACTTGTTTTGCTTTGTGGAATGAATATTGGCATGAATATTAATACTAAAAAATTGCAAAGCACAAAATTCTCACTACTGACGCAGAATCTGCTCACTCTTCTCCCCTTCCTCTGCCTGTACCCTGACCTTGTCCGTCGTTGTCTCCTACCTGAGCCATTGCCACAGGCCCCTCCTTGGTCTTCCTGCTCCCCGCCTACTCCCACAGTCTGTTTCCCGCTTGCAACCAGACTGCCCCAGGCCAGATCACAGCTTCCTCTGTGGAAGGGTTCTGAACCCTTCCAAAGCTCCCTCTCACTCAGAATAAAAGCCAAAGTCCTCACCACAGCCCACAAGGCCCCACACAGTTCGCCTCCTTGCCTCTCTGCTCTCATCTCCCATGCTCCCCTGCTCGCTTTGCCCCAACCACCACACTCCTTGCTGCTTCTCCGACCCTCCACACCGCTCCTGCTTCAGGGCCTTTGCACCCGCAATCCTCTCTGCCTGGAACTCTTTCCCAGATAGAGATGCACGCGTCAGCCTCACTTCCCTTAGGTCTTTGATCAAAAGTCACATGATACATTCCCTGACCACTCTATAAGGAACCCCGCCAACAGTCCCTATCCTCCTGATGTTATTTTCTCTAAAGCCTTCTAATAACTGTTTTAGTGTCTGTTTCCTCCCTCAGAAGATGACCTCTAGGATGGTGGAGTTTTTATGTCTTGTTAACTGCTGTATCCCCAGCACGTGAAATAGTGCCTGGTACACACAGGATGCGCAATAAATACTTCTTGAATGTATGATCTGAGCCAGAGCTGGTCCCCGTTCTTGGGGGTGAAAATGTATCTGTGAAAGCCGTTGGTTGTAGATGGGACCTTCGAGAGTTAACTAGGAGTAGAGAAGAGTGGGCAGAGAACACAGCCCTGGGAAGGCCTGGGGATGAGCCCTGATTACTGGGCTTGTACGGGGGAACCGAAGAGCGAATCGTTCAGGGTGGCGATCGCTGCACGCCTGAAGGCGGCGGGCGCTGGCGGCCCAGGGGGCGGTGCCCGAGGCGCCCAGGAATCCCCGCCCACAGGCTCAAGCCGGACTCGGGCGGGGCTGGGGCTCCGAGAGGCGGGGCTGCGTGGTTGCGTCACACGCCGAGCGTCCCCGCGCGCGTTCGTTGCTTTCCACGTGCGGAAGCCCGAGTACTGGTCCACGCAGCTCATCTCTCGCCATGAAGCCAGGTGTCGGCTGGGGATGGGGTCGTGGGCTAGGGGCTGAGGCCCGCCGGGAATCGGGATGACAGATCGGAATCGGAGGGGCGGGGTCTCGGCCTGGGGGTTCTGAGTCCCGGATCCAGGCTCGTGTGGAGAAGGGATCCTGGTTCCGGTTTCGCTTGGGGAGGTGGTCTTGGTTCCGGTCTCGTGTGGAGAGGGGGGTCTTGGTTCGGCCTTATGATCGAAGCAGAGCCCGGGGTTTGAGTTCCTGATCTGGAGGTGTGTGATTGGCTTCGGAGGTCACGGCTGTGAGTTGAATTGGGAGGCCTGAACCAGGATTCATCTCAGTGAGGCTGTCCATTAGGGATCTTGGATATTGGGCCAGGGGCGGCAGTCGGGGCTGCCGAACCAGAGTCATGATCGAGGCATCTGAGGTCTTGTATCTCTGGGCGTGGATTTTGGAGAGATGTCTTAACTCGGAGGTGGAGAGTCCCTGATCTTAGATCCGGGAGCTGCGTCTGGAAGGCCTCTGGTTTGCTTCCCGTATCGCCGCCGCTACCACCGTCCCCTTAGCCCCCCAGCTTCTCAAAGAGAGCCGGAGTGGGTGCGAACTCTTTGCTTGATAGTGTGTGACCTGCTCTGGCCCACTTTCCCGCTCTTTACTCGCCGGAGGGGGCGAATCCCTGAGGATGGAGTGGGGATCTCAGGCCCAGTGATTATAAACTCCGCGGTGAGATAAAACTTCACAAGCCCCAGGATAGGATTAGCGTGGGGTAGGGGAGGGAGATAGTCACAGGGCATGAGTGGTTTTACTCATTTGAATTTTCCCGAGATTCTGAGGAACCCATCCCACCTCCCTCTTGGTGGAATAATGAGCCCTGGCTTTGACAGGAAGAGTCAACCACGGCTCTGCTTCTTACGCTACTGTGTGACCATGGGCAAATGGCATTACCTCTCTGAGCTTTAGTTTTCTCATTAATAAAATGGCTTCAGTTTTAATTTAGTGATATCTGGTTAAGAAAGAATAGCATATGGTGGTAGTCATTTTGTAATTGTAAGTATCAAATCAACAGGTCGTACACCTTAAACAGCGTTGGAGATCAATTATTCCTCAGTAAAGCTGGGGGGAAATACTGCACAGTCCTGACGTATGATAGTATTGGCCCTAATTGTTATCTTTATCTTTCCCCTCAAGGAGAATAAAATTAGGGTCCTTCTTCCTGGTGTCTCAGCTCTTCCTATTCAGGCTGTGCCCCTCTCCAGCTTGCTCCCCTGGAATTGGGGGAAACTTCCACTGGACCAAAGGCTCTGTTTTTCCTCGTTTTTCTTTTTCTTTTTTTTTTCCCCCTTGTGTGTGGAGGGATGTGGTCATCTGGTGGGGTGGGGGGAATTTGTGGGTCATGCCCCCTCCCAAGCTCCCTTTCTCTTCAGGGTTTGGGGTTCTACTGATGAAGAGGGTGGGAGGTGCTAGGCTGTGCGGCTCCCACTGAGACCCTGGTATGCCTGCAGGCACTCTGTAGTCCGATTGTCCGAGGAATGCAGGATGCACTTCCAGCCCCTCCTCACTGGGTTAGGATATGAAGTTGTAGAAGTTGGCAGGAGTCAGCTCTTCAGGAAGGATTTTAGTCTGAGAAAAGAAGCCTTGGGAAATTTTGAGCAGGGGCCACTCCTACTTTTAAAAGGCTCCTTCTTGCATCTGTGTCAGATTTTCGGGGAGTGGAAGTAGAAGCAGGCACACCAGGGAGAGTTGTTGCTGTGGCTTGAACCAAGGCGGTAGCAGTGGACCCGGCTGACAAATTGTCATAATTTGGGAATATATACTGAAGATGTAGCCAACAGCTTGTATGTGGGTGTGAGAGAGCAGTCCAGGATAACTAGGATTTGGCGTAACTGGACAGATGGTGTTGCCATTTTTCGGGGAAGGCTGTGGGAAGGAGAGCGGGTTTTAAACCAGGGGCTCTGTGGACCCTCTGCCCAGATCTTCTAGAAAAGTATGTGCAAATGTGTGTTTTTCTGAGGAGTGCTGTGGGTACTTAAGTACATTTTTCTAAGAGCCCCAGGACCTGAAATGGATTAAGGTGTGTTTTGAAGATCTGGGACCATAAGTTTTAACTGATGCGCACTCTACCCCATGCCTTGCCCAGGTCCACACTTGCCAGGTCTCTGTTCTGCCAGGCCTAGGGCGAGAATCTCCTAGGCCTAGTGGTTTCTCCCCAAGGAGAGAGGGAGAACTCATTCTCCTGAGTTTGAAACTGTGTGCCAGGCATTGGATTAAGTAAAGTGCTTTGTGTCTATTAAGTCACTCAGTCCTGACAAGTCCACGAGGTGGGCACAGGTATTATCTCCAGATCTCTGTCTTACAGATGGTGTTTTCAAGGCTTCCATGACCCTTCCCTACTCTTAGGATCGTAAATGGCATGGCCATCTCCCTGTGGGATACACGAACGGTTCGAGGGGAGGGACCAGCGCGCTCTGGTCACCATCTGATCACCTGCTTCTTGAATGAACAAAGAGGGTGCTTTCTCTATGAGGCAGAACTCAGGGGTGTAAGAGTCATCAGCAGACACAGCTCGTTTAATATTTATTGAGCACATACTTTGTGCCTGGTGGTGTGTAGGATGCTGGGGACGCAGCAGTGACCAAAACAGTTAAACAGCCCCATCCATTTGGAGCTTGATTCTAGTGGGGAGGCATGTGGGGGGTGGGGAGGCAGTGCTGATATTAAAAAGGCCATGCATAATATTGATAGGAAGGCAAAGAAAGGGGAAAAGAGGGAGGCCCAAGAAGGCCCTGCTGCAGAAGGCACATTTCATTAGAGATCTGAGTGCAGTGGAAGAGTGGGTGAGCCACACAAGTGTGTGCAGGAGCCCGGCAAAGGGAACAGCAGATGTTAAAGGTTTGACAGATGGAGCTCAAGCTTGTCTGGGGAGAGGAAGAGTATGGGGTCCAGCACCGAGAGAGTGAGGTCAAAAAAGTGAGCAGGAGCCAGAGCCGATGTGATGGTGGTTCTGAATTGGATTCGCACAGCAGAGTCCCCCGGGGAGCTTTAGAGAGCCTCGTGCCTAGCTCCCCCCCCCCCAATTAAACCAGAATTTCTGGGTTCCAGGGATTAGGCAAAGGTGAGGCCCACTGACTTGGGGCTTTGGAAGCCAGAGAAAGGAAATTTCATTTTGAAAGTGTGGGAAAACCATTGAAGAGATTTCCACAGGGGACTGATGAATCTCATTCACTGTTTTAAAAAGGTCAATCCCTGGCTGCCTTGTGGGCAGCAGGCAATAGAAAGAGAAGAGAAAAGGCGAACCACTCGTGGTTATGTGTGGGAGTTAGAACTAAGTTAGGAGATACGATGAAAAGTTCTACGTTTTCATCTTGGGGCTGTTGAGATGCATGAAGCTTTCATAGAGGGTGACTATAATTCACCTTTACAAAAACTTTGGCAAGTTTACCATTGAATAATTTACCTCAAGTGACATCATCTTAAACCATCATTGACTTTCGCGCTAACTACCGTTTTGTAACTCGACTTTTCTCAAAGTACTGCAAGAGCCTTTGAAACCATCACAGAAAAGTCAGGTATCAAATCTGTTAGTAGCAGATTATACTTGAAACATTGATTTGTGCTCACAGAAGGGATCCATGTTGGCTCTGTCCTGATCTGAGGAAAGTAAAGTCTTTCTGAATCTTTTTTCCCCCCCTAACCTTTCAATCTTGTTGATAAGCCCTAACTGCTTATGACCTTTTGCCTCTCCATAAAAGACAATCAGCTTTTGTCTTGGGTTTTCCCTGAGCTGGGAGAGACTTCTGCAAGTTTGGAAGCAGGGAGATCAGTCAGCAGGCAAGATGTCATACCGAACTGCCCTCTGTTTCGGGGGTTGGCACTTTTTTTCCAGACACCAGGTCAGGAGTGAGGGCATGAAAATGTTTCCAGGGTCTGGGGGACCCTGCTGCCGCAGCGCATGTATACGCGCAGTGTTTGGCCATCAGACTAATAGTGGAATTAGAACACATTCTGCAGATCTACCGTCTAACCAAGAAAAGCAGAATGTTGACAGTAACATCTGTCTACCTCTGTGCTCCTCCCCTATCCCAACCCCATAAAATCTCCCGTACCGATCTCAAGAGTTTTGCATGAGTTGTGGGTTACCACACACATAACACAACATGGCATTGCTTAATTTTAGTTGCTGAACTTTATACAAAGGACACTTGGGTGTGGTTTTCTTGAACTTGGCTTTTCACTTAACATTGTGATTCTAACATGTATTATCTGTTGTTGTAACCCTCGATCGTTTTCATTGTGGGTTAGAATATTCCCGGCTTTATTTGTCCTGCTGATGGGCATCTGTGGTTGCCTCTCGGTGCACGCGTGCCCCCGTTCCTCTCCTGAGTGGGATAATGAGGCGCAGGGGTAGCATTGCAGGCTTCGTTGCCCTGATTGCTGTTTCTGTTTTCACCACAGGTTTCAGCCCCCGCGGGGGCGGCTTCGGCGGCCGAGGGGGCTTCGGTGACCGTGGCGGGCGTGGCGGGCGCGGCGGAGGCCGAGGAGGCTTCGGCGGGGGCCGAGGGCGCGGCGGGGGCTTTAGGGGCCGCGGACGAGGAGGCGGAGGGAGAGGTGGTGAGTGAGGTTGGGGGTGACGGAGGAGGCTCTGCCGCGGCGCCAGGGGCGCAGGGTCGCCCTCTGGCTGCCTCTTCGCCTTGCAGGTGGAGGGTTCCAGCCTGGTGGCAGCCGGGGTCGTGGTCGGGGCGGGAAGAGAGGAAACCAGTCAGGGAAGACTGTGATGGTGGAACCTCATCGGCACGAGGGTGAGTGAGGGTGGCAGAGAGCCCCGGGGTGAGGGGTGGGGCTGGGGTGCCCCCAGGTGGCTTCACCCCTGCACTGGTCCCTCCCAGGTGTCTTCATTTGTCGCGGAAAGGAAGATGCTCTAGTCACCAAAAATCTGGTCCCTGGAGAATCAGTATATGGCGAGAAGAGAGTCTCCATTTCGGTGAGCCCTGGCCCAGCCCAAGCCGCCTGGGCCCCAGCTGGTGGGGTGACAGCAGTGTGCTCTGCCTCTGCCATTATGTGTCCTGCCCATGCCCGCCAGGGGGTCATCATAATACAGGAGTCAGATTACACACTCCTTGCCCCAGGCGCCGTCTGTGACTCCGTGTTACCTTCCAGTTAAACTCCCAAGTCCTCCGTGTGGCCAGGAAGGCCCTGTGCATTCCGGCTCCCCCTCTTCGAGTCCCCCTGACCAAATGTTGTCCAGCCACACCGACCTCCTTGCTGTTCTCACTGCCTGGAAAACTCTCCTCTCAGCTCGGCGTGGCTGGTTCCTTTTCATCACCAGCATCTCCAGTGAGGTGTCACCTTGTCTTTCTCACAAGGCTACCTTGCATCAGCCTGTCAAAAGCAGCCCTCACCGCCCACCCCCTGCCCACTTACCTACCCATGTCATCTGCTTTGTGGCCAGGCCCTGTGCTGCCTAGGATGCGCTTCCCCGGGTAACTTGAATGGCCCCTCACCTCTTTCAGGTCTGCTTCAGACGTTTTCTGGGCTCCTCCCTGGTCACCCTTTCTTGTGTCCACCTGCCTCTTGCCCTGCTCCCTGTACTTCATACCTTCTCTCCTGGCTTGGGCTTCTCTCCTTAGCACCTGTCACTGGCTGCTGGGCCGTATGTGTTAGTTAGCTAGTCCATCCAGTGCATGCTTGCTTCCTGAGGGCAGGGGTCTCCATCTCGCTCACTGCGCACCCCCAGGGCTGCGCACAGAGGCCAGCACACAGCCTGCTGGCGCAGCGAGTGTTTGCTGGGTGAGCAGCACCCGGGTCTTGCTCAGACCTGGACTGGCCCTGTCTGCTTCTTGTCTGTTGCTGCCCCTTCTCCTTGAGTCAGTGACCATGAGAGGGTCAGCATGGCATCTGTTGTGGTCACTGATGTCTACCCACGTTCGTTTCTTGTACAATAATTGAGCATCTTGTCCCTTTTGAGGGCCCTCGGGTTAAGGTCAGTGCCATCTTGCAAAAGGGCCTGGCACTGGCTTCCATCCTCATCTCTCCCGGCCTAGGAAGGAGATGACAAAATCGAGTATCGGGCCTGGAACCCCTTCCGCTCCAAGCTGGCGGCTGCAATCCTGGGCGGTGTGGATCAGATCCACATCAAGCCAGGGGCCAAGGTGCTGTACCTCGGGGCTGCCTCAGGCACCACTGTCTCCCACGTCTCTGATATCGTAGGCCCGGTGAGTGGACAGAGGGGTCCGTGGGTTGGGGTAGTGAGTAAGGGTCAGTATAAGGTGGGAGGCAGGGAAATTCTGCCTCCTCTGCCAACCTGGAATAGAGGCCTGGCTGCTCCTCTGCACTGTGTGGCTGGGAACTGAGCCCTTCCCTTTCAGAGGGCCTGTGAGTAAAAGGAGCAACTTGAACCACAAGGTCTCCAAAGCCACACTCCTGAGTTCTTGACCTGGAGGGAAGGGGTGTGGGTGTCAGGGTGACTAACGTTAGACCCAGAGAACATAGATACCACACTGTTTGATTTGGTTGCCCTCTTTAAAAATGTATGCCCCCAAAATCTGGTCTTCTGGGTTCTCTTGAAAACAGATCTGTTTCTGGGCTTACATTTCTGTGTGGCTATAGGGGTGCCCTGTTTAGAGTACATCCTGCTTCATTACCCCTAGTTCATCTGTGTAACTATGTAGACTGTGTAATTTGGTGGCTAAAAACCCCAGGCCTAGATGTAGGCATTTAAGAGTGAAGTGGCTTTTGGCAAATTACTTCACCTCTCTGAGCCTCAGTTTACCCCTTTGAAAAGTAGAGTTGTGAAGTTAAGTGACTTAATTCCTTTAAAGAGCTTAGAACCGTGCCTGGCTCACTGCAAGTATTCTTCACTGTGATAACTTCATCTCTGTGCTCTGGCTTCCTTGTTTTGAACCTGAATTGTGGGCCCAGGCTCCTAGATCAGGCAAAGTGGGATTGAATACCCCTTAACCAGTGACTTCAGTTCTCTGGACCTCAGTTTATTCTTTTGTAAAATGGACATGCTAACAGTAGTTGTTAAATGGTAGTGTTGATTCAGGTATTTGAAGAGATGATGCATGCAGTGTCTGGGCGCAGAGTCGGTGTTCCACACATGAGAATTAGTGTCTTTGTTATTATGTGATTTATTTTAGGATGGTCTGGTCTATGCAGTTGAGTTCTCCCACCGCTCTGGCCGTGACCTCATTAACTTGGCCAAGAAGAGGACCAACATTATTCCTGTGATTGAAGACGCACGGCACCCTCACAAATACCGCATGCTCATTGGTGAGGGATCTAAGGGTTGGTCCTGGTGGGTGGGATAGGCTGCTCCAGATTTCCTGGAATAGACTGCCAGAGCCCTGATTCGAATTGAATATGACTGGATGCACAGGCCTCTTGGGTCTGCAGGACCAAAATGGTGTGGGGGGCCAGGTGAGGTTCTAGAGGTCGCCATCCTGCTTCAGGGTCTCAGACATCTGGCATCCTTGAGGATCACCTCCTATCTTCCCATCTCGTGCCTCTCTCCTACCTCCACCCACCCACCCCCCCATATTTCCTGCCTCCAAAACATGGTACTTTTCCCATGGCCCTGGTTTACATATAAGAGCTGCCTTCCAAGGTGCTAATCATTATTGTCTGGTGAGATCATAACCCAGAAAGCACAGACTGAGGATGGCCTGGCCCAGAGTGGTCCTTTGTGAATATTAATGATTTATTTTTTAAAATATTTAGAAACGTAATGTAAACATGGAATACTTTATGTAAATCACCCACCCCAGGAGGCAACCCATATGAAAAATTTGATGTCTGCTTTTCCCAGTTTTAAAAAGTTTTCATTACACTTTTATCTTTTTTTTTCTCCTGTTACACTGCCTTAAAAATATTACTTTGCCTTTGCTTGTTTTACTATGAGTTTTTTCCCCCATGCATTCATACCATACCCTTTGTCCTGCAACTTGTTTTCATATGACAGTCCTGCGGACACTCTTGCCTGTAAGTGCTCGCCTTTACCTGCCTTTTTGATGACGTGTCTATCTCCCCCCCAGACCTGAGAGCGTCTCGAGGGCAGGGTCCGGGTCTGACTCGTCTCTATGTCCCTCACGCCCGGCCTGGGGCTGGCCACAGAGTAGGTGGCAACCATGGTTTACAAGAGGAATCATTGAATGGTGTGACTGTGGATTTTGGACCCATCTTGGGGACACCATGGAGGGAGGGAGTCCGGGGTGGGGAAGTGAGACTGGAGGCAGGGAAGACTGCCAGGAACCTGCTGGTGATGGGGCGCAGGCCCCATGGGAGGAACTGGGAAGATGTGGGGGATTCAACTTTTAACTTCAGTTCTTTCTCCCTAGCAATGGTGGATGTGATCTTTGCTGACGTGGCCCAGCCAGACCAGACCCGGATTGTAGCCCTGAATGCCCACACCTTCCTACGTAATGGAGGACACTTTGTGATTTCCATTAAGGTGTGCGGCTTGGAGGAGTCTAAGATGGGGTGGAAATATCTTCTCTTTGTAACTGCCAAGCAGACCTCCATTCCTCCTAATACAGTCAGTCTATTCTCAGCCTCTGTCCTTCCCAGCTCCCTACAAGCTACCTCCTGCCCCCAATCAAATAATAGCACATGATGAAAATGTCCACAAAACTAAGCACTTTGGATTTAAAGAGGCAATAGAATGTAGGGCCTGATCATTGAGTCTGACCACCTGAGTTTGAATTCTAGCTTACTTTGTAACTGAGCAAATTTTCCTGCATGCCTGTTATAAAGTAGAACTTTACTCCTGTTTCTTTTAGTGTTGATATAAGGATTAAATTTATCAATATATATGAAGTGTTTAGAACAGAGCCCAGTATAAAATAACACTAGACAAATGCTAGGTGCATTTTAAAAAAGAGAAATACAGAGAACTCTTTTGTGTTCCCATCACCTCCATTCACCATTTTGCTACATTGGTTTTAATATTCTCAGCTGCATAATTACTATCCTTACAGAAGAGGAAATAGGGAAGAAAACCTTGGGTGTAAAATTTAAACACTGGCTTTAAGATATAAGAGGGCTCTGTTGAAGGCTTCCTATTCCAAACCCTCTGGAATTGAAAACTTACCGAATGAAGTCTCTCCGTACATTTCCCAAACCTGAGTCTCCAAAATAAATTCTTCTGGTTTAAAGAGTACAAGAAAGGGAAAATAGCCCAAAGCCGACCTGCAGTCCTCTTTCTTCTGCAGGCCAACTGCATTGACTCCACAGCCTCTGCTGAGGCCGTGTTTGCCTCTGAAGTGAAAAAGATGCAGCAGGAGAACATGAAGCCCCAGGAGCAGTTGACCCTAGAGCCATACGAAAGAGACCATGCTGTGGTCGTGGGTGTGTACAGGTGAGCAGGGGCCCAGTAGCCCACCAGGACTCATATGCCTGTCTTCTGCATGCAGAGCTGTGGGTCAGTACTGGTTAGGAGTGCCCTAAAGCCATGGTAACAAGCTCTGAATCCCCTCATCTCCATCCTTCCTCTCACAGGCCGCCCCCCAAGGTGAAGAACTGAAACCCAGAGCCATCTAGATCGTGAGAGATTGTGTTGCTACTATTACACTTGTGTTTTTCTATTAAAAGACTCATCCGTCTCTCCCGTCTACTTTGCTGTGTGACCTCTAGTGACAGTAGGGCGCGTGCTTGTTCGGGGAGTGGATATTTTTATGTGGTCCAACAGCGCATGCGCCTTATCTACCTCCTGCGCAGCCGTAACCTGGATTTCGGCGCTTGGGCCGGACTGTTTGTTCGCTGCGCGTTTGCCGGTAAACTCCGCTGAGCGCAGGCGCGCAGTTACAGTGAATCACGTGAGAGGGAGCCGGTGGGGGGGTAGTAGGGGCGGAGCCCCGGGCTGGTGGGGGGAGGGGGCAGCCGGTTTGTTGTGGTCGCCATTTTGCTGGTTGCATTACTGGGTAATCGGGGCCCTGGCTTGCTGCGTCCGCCGTATACTTTCAGCCAGTGGGCAGCTCTGAGCTCGGGCTTCCCGAGCAGTTTGAGTCCCCTTGCCTGCGCCCTCAGGTAACAACGAGGGCTACGGGTGGGGCCGTACGCCCTCATGGGATGGGGGGGTAGTACGGGACCCGCCCTGCCCCGGTCTCCGCGAGACTTAGCACGAGGCCGAGGGATGAGGGGAGGAGGGTGGCGGGCAGGTGCAGGTCGTGCCTGGCTATTAATAGTCGGATTCCTGGAAGGGGTCGCGACGGAGGGGGCAGTCTTATGAACGAGGCGGGGAGGGGGTAACGGGGACCCGCTCCCGCCCTTTGTTTGGGCTCAGCTTCGCCAGCCGCATCGTCGTCGCCTAGCAACAGCTGCCCTGGTCTGTGATTGGCTTGGCTCTTGGCAGCAACGGCCAATGGCACGGTTGTTGCCATGGTAGGCACGGACTGCCAAACTCAGGCCCCGCCCGCGGGGGGGGGCTCCTCCGCCCTGGGCGGGCCTCCAAGGTTGGGGGGCGGGACGCTGTGGTCCCCGGGGGCGGGTGACTGCGCGGGGTGGGGCCGGCGGGGCGAGGGTTAACCCGCCCCTCCCCCGTCCACCTGCTTTCCCCTTCCCCCGCGTGCCCCGGGCTGACCCTCGTCCCCTCCTCTCCCCGCCCCCGGCGGCGGCGGCGGCGGCGGCTGCTGTTGTCACCCACCGGGCCGCCTGTCCCGCTTGCCCTCCCAGCTGCAAGGCTTGCCGGGCCGGCCGGGCCGGGACAGGCGGCCGTCTCTTCACCGCCACCGCCGCCGCCATGCTGGCCGTTCGCCCACCCCACTGGGGGCCCCACCGCGCCCCAGCCCTCCGTGGGCCCCGCGCCAGCCCTGACCTGGGTAGGGGGTGGGAGCTGGGAGAGACGGTCCTGGTGTGGGAGGGCCCCGGGGAAGAGGTTTTTTGGGGTGGGGAGAGCTCCGAGAGAGAAGGGGTAATGGAGTGGCAAGGTTTGGCATGGGAGCAGGGGTTTTACCTGGGGGAAGGCCCACGGGGAGAGGATTTTGGTGTGGCTGATACTCTGGGAGGGGAGAACTGTATGTGGTTACTTGGGGAGTTTGGCTAGGGGGGCCTTCTAGGAATGGGCACTGTTGTGGATTGACCATGGTGTAGAGAGGAGGGATTGGAGAAGGACCCTGGTAGGAATATTGGATTGGGGAGTTGGGTAGGACCCACTGTAGGGGAGAGGACACTCAGTCTCACTCTCAATCATGAAAGAGACGTCTCCTTGCTCCCGTTTAGGAAGAATGGGCCTTGATTGGGGGTGGGGATGAACCTAGGACTAATACGAGGAAGAAGAGCCTTGATGTGGCATGGGGAAACTACCTGGAGGGGTGGTCCCTGATGTGGAGGAAATGATGCAGGGAAGACACTTTGGCATGATTTGGGGAGGGTCCCATGGGAATGGTGTGCCCTGATGGATGAGAGTGCTATGGGGTAGGACTCTGTTGTTTAGAGGTCCTCAGATAACCTTGGTGTTTCTTTGTACACCAGGTTATCTGGTCCCCGAGGACCCTGATGTGGTTTTAGTGTCCTGCAGGGGACTTTCATGTAGTCTGGAGGGATCCTAGAGCTGTTCGGATTGGGGGATATACTGGGAAGGGTACATCTTGAAGCAGAGGGACCTTGCTGGGATAAGAGATGAGATCCTCACTGTTCAGGGAGACTACAGGAAGAGGGGCCCTGGGGAGGGCCACGAATAGACATGGGAAGGAAGGACTAAACCCTACTCCCTCTACTGTCTGTGGTTCTATCTTTTTCTTCTCTTTCTCCCCCAATTATTGGTGTCTCTGCCCTTCCCTCTCATGCCCATATCACTCTCTGGCTCCCAATCATCCCTTTTCACATTCCCCCTTTTGTGCTGCCTACTTCATTTCTTTGATAATCATTTGTTGAGGGCCTCTGCTGTGCCACCCGTTGTCCTCACCCCCCATCGCCACCACTTCTCTCTGTCCCCTCTCTTCATTGCCACGTGCTGCTCTCACCCTTTTTCTCTCCCCTCTGTGCCCTGCTCTCTTGCTGATGCCCACCTCTTTCCCACATGGCACTGCCCCACACATCCCCTTGTTTCATGTTGTTCCCCGCCTCCCGCCTGCTCTCAGGTCTCAGCGGCGGTGGCAGCCGAGGTGCAGGATGCGAGAAGGCGCCCCCCGGCCGGGCTCCCGCTCCAGGCCTCACTCCCCTGCGGCCCTCTGAGCCCACCATGGCCGTCCCACCGGGCCATGGTCCCTTCTCTGGCTTCCCAGGGCCCCAGGAGCACACGCAGGTATGCATACAGCTGGCTCCTCATCTGCCTGGGGTAGGGGGAGGCTGGGGATAAATGGGTCTTGTGGTCAGAAAATAGCGTGGCTGCCCAGGATAGTCTCCTGGGGGCATGAAGGGCCCATGAGAGTGAAAGATAGAGAGGAGTTGCTGGCAGAGTCAGGGTTTGGAGAACCTCGGTTCAAATCATGACTTGGTGGTCAAATTACTTCGGTTCTCCATGCTTCTGTTTTCTTTTCTATGAAACAGGGCCAGTAATGATGCCTACCTCATAGGGCTGTTGTGAGGGTTAAATGAGTTAATGAAATGCATGTAAAGCGCTGAGAACACTGCCTGGCACATAGTAAACAATAAGTGTTCACTAGGAAAAACAGCCCAGAGTGAAAGATCTGGGGGCAGTAAGAGGGGAGGAAGGTGGAGCCTGAAGAGTCTTGGAGCAGCAGGGCTCCAGGGTGTGGGATAAAGATCTTCAAGTGGGGAGATTGTTAAGGCTCTGAAATGTAGTGCTTTAAGCAGAGTGGAGCAGGAGATCCAGGGTGTGGATCTAGATCTAAACAACACTGGCAAGAGGTACAGAGTGGGGGCCAGGGACAGGAAGGCCCCAGGGACCAGGGTAAAGCAGGATGGGGCAGCCCCAAAACCACCCAGAATATGTGGTCTCAGGCAAGGGATCCAGAGGGGCAGAGCCCAGGTATTATTATGTCTGAGCTCTCCCATGGAGGTTTAAGAAAGGATTGAAGGTATGGGATGAAAGGTCAAGGGTAAGCAGTTCACCCTTCATTCACTCAGCAAATCTGAACATCCGCTATGTGCCAGGCCCTGCTCCAAGCACTGGAGATAAAATGATAACAAGATAAAGGCTCTGCTATTAGGACTTTCTGTCCCGGTGTGGTTGTCAGACAATGATCAAATAAATATGTGTATGATAATGATGTGCCAGCACCACATATAGTTTTCCCCCTGGAGGTCAGAGGTGAAGGCCCACCCTCAGTGCCCACCCCCTCACCCTACCCCACAGGCATTGCCAGATGTGCGGCTGTTGCCACGGAGGCTGCCCCTGGCCTTCCGGGATGCGACCTCGGCCCCACTGCGCAAGCTCTCTGTGGACCTCATCAAGACCTACAAGCACATCAATGAGGTGGGCAGCAGGTGGGGACCCAGGCTGGGTGCCAAGGGATCCTGGCTTCTGGCACAGGTTACTCACCAGCCCTCATCTTCTGGCTGGCCGGCTGGGCAGGTATACTATGCGAAGAAGAAGCGGCGGGCCCAGCAGGCACCACCTCAGGACTCGAGCACCAAGAAGGAGAAGAAGGTCTTGAACCATGGTTATGATGATGACAACCATGACTACATCGTACGCAGTGGCGAGCGCTGGCTGGAGCGCTATGAGATTGACTCGCTCATTGGCAAAGGCTCCTTTGGCCAGGTTTGGGATGCCCTACCCCCACCCTAATCCAGGGATTGGGGGACATGGGCACCCACTGATACCACACAGCCAGTTCAGCGGATTCGAAGTCCATGCTGGGCTACGCACCCTGGCCCAGACCTGTGGCTTCCCTGTGCCTCAGCTTCCTTTTCTGAAAAATACTGCAAATAGTGGGACTCTCTCCATAAAGTTGTGTTATTTCATGTCCAGTGTTTATACATCAGTGCCTGATTGTTGCTGCGCCTGGCCCCGTCCCATCCCCCACATCCCCCATTCCCTCGCTTTATGATATGCCCTGCCCTGGCAGGTGGTGAAAGCCTATGATCATCAGACCCAGGAGCTAGTGGCCATCAAAATCATCAAGAACAAAAAGGCCTTCCTGAACCAGGCTCAGATTGAGTTGCGGCTGCTGGAGCTGATGAACCAGCACGACACGGAGATGAAGTACTACATAGGTGAGGCCTGGGGCAGCAGCAGGGTGGCAGGAGCCCCTTGGGAGGTGGGTCTCCCCCAGCCCAGGAAGGGGCTGGTGTCTCCAGGGCAGGATTGGCTCTGCAATTCCCAGAAGAGTGTGTTTCCTGCCACTTTCATGATTTTTGCCCTATTCACATGATAATCTTGGTCAGTTTTTTGGGTGCTTTCACAGGGACTTTGCTTTCTTTGTGGTAAACACTTAACACAAATTAACTCTGTGTAAGCCTCACCACAGCCCCATGGGGGAAGGGACACTAATGTCCACAGCTTGAAGATGAAATAGGCATTCAGTTGCTATTACTTGCATAAGGTCAGAGTCTGCACACAGTAGAGCTATAATATGACCAGGCAGTGGACTCCAGAGCCTTTACTCATGACATCCATACCAGTCTTTTTCCACTTTTCTTATACTGATTGCTCTTAGAAAAGGCAGGTGGGTTTAAGGAATGTGTTTCTTTAAATACACAGTCTTATAGTAAGTGCAAGACAAGTGTCCTTTGCCACAAAAATAAACAACCGAGAAACAATGTTACATTGTTAAATAAAGTAACTGTAGAATAGTGTTAAAGACCCATCAGCACCAAATGGAAACTATCTCTGGTTTAATCAAAAAGTTTGACAGAGGCTTGAAAAGAGTTGACTTTTATTAATCAAAATCAGTCGTTTTCTTGGTGTGAATCGGGTATATAAACACATCCTGATGAGAAGCTGGTTCCCGTGGACACACCACAGTTTGGCCAGTACTCAAGAAGCAGACCAGATCTGCTTCCAGCCGCTGTCATTACTTGTACCCCCAGCCGCCCCTGGGCCTCTCTGAGCTTGTTTCTTCTCTGTTGGCCCATTTCCGTCCCCTTCCCACAGTGCACCTGAAGCGGCACTTCATGTTCAGGAATCACCTGTGCCTGGTGTTCGAGCTGCTTTCCTACAACCTGTACGACCTCCTGCGCAACACGCACTTCCGCGGTGTCTCGCTGAACCTGACGCGGAAGCTGGCGCAGCAGCTCTGCACGGCGCTGCTTTTCCTGGCCACGCCCGAGCTCAGCATCATCCACTGCGACCTCAAGCCCGAGAACATCCTGCTCTGCAACCCCAAGCGCAGTGCCATCAAGATCGTGGACTTCGGCAGCTCCTGCCAGCTTGGCCAGAGGGTGCGGCTCGACCTGGCCCTGGGGGCGGGGTGAGGCCAGGGTGGGCGGGGCCAACTAGTGATTGTAGCCCGAGGGTCGGGGCTCGGCGGGGATTGTCGGGTGCATCCTGAAGGGCTGGTGGCTGAGGGGTAGTGCTTGGGGTGGGGTGTCGGTGGGTACGGAGGGTGGGGCCGGTGGAAGAAGGGGGTAAAGGAGAGGGCCCTCGAACCTGCTACCGAGTAGGAAAGGGAAGGGTGAAGGGACCGGGCTGACTTTAGGCTGCCAGATGTAGGCAGGGGCAGGTGGGCAGGCTTGAGCCTGACGTGGCACTTTGCTAAGTCTTTTTTATCCTTAAATCGGGGGATAGAATTGGGGGATGGAAATGGGAGGGTGCTTCAGCTTTGCAGCTTTGTGTGAGCAGGCATTGAGATGACAATGGTAGGGGCTTGAAAAGGGTCTGGATTGGGAGGGTGAGAAGGGCCTGGGCTTGCAGACTGCCAACCTCTGGTGACCAGGGCCTCAGGGTCAGACTAGGCCAGCAAGACTCCTGAAGCTTATGAATACGATGGTGGTAGTGGCTCCTGCAAAGTTGGTCCTGATGACATCAAGGTTTGGAGCACCCATCCCCAGTTTTGAGGGCAGGAGGCTTGTCCTATCCCTGGGGGTGTCAGCACCTGTTGAGGAAGCTGGGACCTCTGACTCTTGCCCTCTCTCCTCCCCCAGATCTACCAGTACATACAGAGCCGCTTCTACAGGTCACCTGAGGTGCTCCTGGGCATGCCCTACGACTTGGCCATCGACATGTGGTCCCTGGGCTGCATTCTGGTGGAGATGCACACCGGAGAGCCCCTCTTCAGTGGCTCCAATGAGGTGTGCTTCCAAGGAGGGAGTGTGCTAGAGGGGTAGAGGTCTGGCTGACCTGGTGACCCTGACTGCCTGCCTGCTCGCAGGTTGACCAGATGAACCGGATTGTGGAGGTGCTGGGCATCCCACCAGCCCCCATGCTGGACCAGGCACCCAAGGCTCGCAAGTACTTTGAACGGCTGCCTGGGGGTGGCTGGACCCTACGAAGGACAAAGGAACTCAGGAAGGTGCGGCCCCTGCCCCACACCACTCCCCCCACCCTGGTGGCCCCTCACTCTCTCACACTTGGGGCTCCCTTCTCTCCCTGCTTCCTCTCCCTTGTGTCTTTCCCTTCCTTCCTCTCCCCCATAGTCTGTCTTTTCCTTCCTCCCCAGCCCACCCCACCCCATCTCTCCTACCCACCCCACAACTCTTCTTAGCTTCTCTCTCTACCTTCTCTCTTGTGCCTCTGTTTCCCCGTGTGTGTCTCCCTGCCCCTCCTGCCCACTGACGGCCACTCTCTTGCCCCCCCTCCCACCCCCTCCCTGCCAGGATTACCAGGGCCCCGGGACACGGCGGCTGCAGGAGGTGCTGGGCGTGCAGACGGGCGGGCCCGGGGGCCGGCGGGCGGGGGAGCCGGGCCACAGCCCCGCCGACTACCTCCGCTTCCAGGACCTGGTGCTGCACATGCTGGAGTATGAGCCCGCCGCCCGCATCAGCCCACTGGGGGCTCTGCAGCACGGCTTCTTCCGCCGCACTGCTGATGAGGCCACCAACACGGGCCCAGCAGGCAGCAGTGCCTCCACCTCGCCTGCGCCCCTCGACACCTGCCCCTCCTCCAGCACCGCCAGCTCCATCTCCAGCTCTGGTGGGTGCCTAGTGCCAGGTGGGGCAGAACAAGAGTGGGGGCAGCTCTGGTTGGCCTGACCTGGGACCTTGCCACTGGGCCTCCACCTAGACTTTGAAAGCCTGAGCCTGAACTCCAGAATGGGTGGGGCAAGAGAGCTCTGACTGGCCCTGACCTCTGAAATTGAGCTGGGGCTCAGACCTCTAAAACTAGTTCTGCCTCTTGAAGGCTAAACCTGAGCTCTGATCTCTAATCTCAAAATTGGGCCCTATCCTTCAAGTGGATACTGGTCCCAAAGCCCAGACCTGGACCTGGGCCATGAACCAGAATCATCCTCTCCAAAACCCAGCCATCACCTCTTACCTATGGCCGCCTCTCCTCTTCTCCCCTCCCGTCCCCTGGCACTTCCAGGAGGCTCCAGTGGCTCCTCCGGTGACAACCGGACCTACCGCTACAGCAACCGATACTGTGGGGGCCCTGGGCCCCCTATCACTGACTGTGAGATGAACAGCCCCCAGGTACTGGGGCTTAGGGGACTTTGGAGCGGGAGGTGGGGTAGCTGGGGCTTCTAGACCTGGGTGTCCATCACTCACTCTTCTTTTGCTCCTTTAGGTTCCGCCCTCCCAGCCACTGCGCCCCTGGGCAGGGGGCGACATACCCCACAAGACACATCAAGCCCCTGCCTCTGCCTCATCACTGCTAGGGGCTGGGGCCCAGTTACCCCCGCAACCCCGATGCCTTGGCCGTCCCCCATCACCAACCTCACCACCACCCCCGGAGCTGATGGATGTGAGCCTGGTGGGCGGCCCTTCACACTGCTCCCCGCCTCACCCAGAACCTGCCCCCCAGCACCCGGCTGCCTCAGCTCTCCGGACTCGGATGACAGGAGGTCGTCCACCCCTTCCACCCCCTGATGACCCTGCCACTCTGGGGCCTCGCTTGGGCCTCCGTGGTGTACCCCAGAGCACGGCAGCCAGCTCATGACCCTGCCCCCTCCCTGGGGCCCCTCCTGAAGCCATACCCCATCACCTGGGGGCCCTGGGCTCCCATTCTCATCTCTCCCCTTGACTGGAATTGCTGCTACCCAGCTGGGGTGGGTGAGGCCTGCACTGACGGGGCCTGGGGTAGGGGGTCAAGGAGAGGGGTTTAGGCGCACCCTCCCTGCTGAGGACTGGACCCTTGGCCCCCTCTCCCCCCTTGTTTTCTATTTATTGTACCAAAGACAGTGGTGGTCCGGTAGGGGGAGCCCCTCTCACCCTAGGGCCCTAGGAAGGGGTGGGGGCAGGTAGGGGGAGATGGCCTTGCTCCTCCTCGCTGTACCCCCTAGTAAAGAGCTTTCTCACATGCCTGCCTCAGCGTTTGCAGGGCCTCGGCCCCCCTTACCTGGCCCCAGAGGCATGGTGGGGAATGGTGCTTGGGGAGGGGTTGCTGGAAGGGCTTTGGCGTGTGGTATTCGTCCCTGGAGAAGTTACATGGGCCTGCAGGAGGTCTGGGGCTGTTGAATTCTAGACAAAGATCCTGGATAGGATCCTAGACCATGTTTGCCTTTCCAGGGTGAATGGAGACCTTGAAAGGATAAAGCCCTAGCTGTAGTCTGTCTCTGGGAAACGCCAGGTTCTGTCCTAATGAGCCATGGAGGCCACACATCTGCACAGGTGTGGCTCATTATACTAAACAAGCATCCCTTAGGGGCTGAATGCATGTAGCAGGCCTTACTGGTGTCATCTGGGGAGTGACAGGCAATGGGCACATTTACCCCTACCACGTCTGGACTCACTCCTTGGAGCCACTGTGGAGCAAAGCTTTTGACTCATGCAAAAAAGACTCCCAGGGTTCCGGGTAAGTAGACCTGATTCCAAGTGCGTTTGGAAACTTATGTCTCCCAAACCGGCCAATCAAGAGCCGCCTGATTCAGTGGGTTTGGTCACCACTGGGGCGCGGCGCTTCCCGGGAAACCGAATTTTACCCAGCCGGCTCTTCGCCCGTTTTTCGTTGGGGAACTACAAAGACCAGAAGTCTCTTCGCTCACGCGTTTAGAGGCGGGCTCTCAGATAGCCAATCGGCAGTCAGAGGTGGCCCGGGGGACGGAAGCTTGGGGCGGATTGTAGAGGAAGAGGAGGCCGTGATTGGGTGGTTTTGGCCAGGCTGTGCGCGGGAGCCGAGTCCGAGGCCTTCGGAAGGTGGGTGGTCTGGCTGTGACCAGAGGCGGTGCAGGTTCGGCGTTCGTGGTTACAGAGCAGGAGGTAAAGGCCTCCTCACGCTAGCTCTGGCTGTGTCTGGCCCTCCTCGCAGGAAGCCCCGGTCGGTAGGAGAGACAGGCAATGACCCTGGTACGGACCTGCGTATGTTCGCTAACCGCGGCAGCTTGGAACGTGGAGGGAACCCTAACGAGGCACGGGTAAACCTTCCTGAGGACGAGGAGCTGGCTAGGCTGAGTCCTGAAGAGAGAGGGATGTTTGGGCGTGGCAGCGGTGCCGTGGACTGGCTTGCACAGGCGAAACAGCCTGACGTGTGAATGTGAATGAACTGCAGGTGATCTGATGTTGGCGAAGATCTAATAGAAAGTTCTGTATGAATTGGATCGTGAAAGATTTTGTTGGCCGTTTAGGAAGCTTGGACTTTGTCCTGAGGGCAGTGAGAAGCCCCAGGAGGATTTCTAGAAGGAAAGGGGCGTGGCTCGATTTGCTGTTATCTGGGAACAGATTGATGGGAAGGAGACGAGGCCTGGGAACTAGGCTGGTGGCTGTGGCGCAATCCTAGGTGAGAAATGTCGGGGATGAGCAAGAGTAGGGGTCTTGGTTGGGAGGCGAGGGAGGCTGTGGCCGAGTTGACAGTCTGTGTGGCTTACAGGCTGTGTGGGAGGAGGAGGCAGCAAAGGCAGGAAAGCACATAAAACAGTACCTTGGCATACTGTAGATGCTTAGTTAAAAAAAATTTTTTTGAGTTAACAGTTCTAGGCAGGTACTGCAAATGAAGATACTGAGAGCAGAGAAAGCTAAGTAATTTGCCCAAGACAACGTGGCTAGGAAGTGGAGGGCCCAGGATACGTGTGTGTGTTTGAACTATTCACTTAGCAAGGTGCAAGATGAACCTCAAGACATTGTCTCCAAGACACTGGAGCCAAATCGTGTAATCCTGTAAGGAGTTTGGGATAAGCATGGCTTGCATATATATAACATATGTCCCAAGTTTCTATTTCCAACCCAGAACCTCTCCCCTGACCTGCTCAGTGTCTGCCTACATGATATTTTCTTTTGGATATCTAGAGATATCTTAAATTAAACCACTGGTTTTTTTTCCCAAAAACTTGTTCCTCCCTCGTTCTTTTTGGTAGATGCCACCTCCATCCCCATAGTTTCAAACCAAAAACTTTGGATTTGTGCTTGACTCCCTTTTTTGGCTCATACCCATGTCTGGTCCATCAGCAAATTCCTTCAAAATATATTCAGAACCTGACCATTTCTTCCCACGCTGACTCCTGGCACCCTGGTCCTGTCCTCTCTCATCTCCTGCCTAGACCATCATGGCACTGCTCCCCACAGTCTGTTCCTTTCATGCAGCCAGAAGGATGCTGTGAACACTGGCATAGGTCACATTCCTCTCCTGCTTAGTACCCTTCTGAAGCTCCATTTCCCAGAGAGTAAATACCAAAGTCTTCTTTATGGCCTGGAAGGCCCTGCATGATCTGTCCCTGTTACCTCTCTGACTTCCTCTACTCCTCTCTCCTTGTTCACTCTGCTCCAGCCACAGTGGCCTCAGGGCCTTTGCACTTGCTGTTCCCTCTTCTCTAGATAGTCAAGGCTCACCTTCACCTCCTTTGGGTCTTTACTCAGATGTCACCCTTTTGAAATCTTCCCCGACCATCCTTCTAGAATTGCACCACCAATTTTAACTTTTCTTAACATTAACCCTATCACTAATTAACACACTATACAATTTGTTTACTCATCTTGTTTATTGTCTCTCCATCCCCCACCCAGAAGACCATCAGCTTCATGAGGGAAGGGGCTTTGTCTACTTCATAACACCTAGAAGAGCTCTTAGCACATAGTAGGGCTCAGTAACTATTTATTGAATAGATGGATGGATAGAATGGATTGATGATTTCTTAGCACGGGTCCTGATCCTAGCATCCGGGGAACTCTGTCAGTCTTAAAAAAAGAACTTTAAGGGGATGCTTGCAAGTTTTCTGAGGTAGGTGTCAGACATTCAACAAGTATTCTTGCCTCTGCTTTGTGCTCAACATTGGGAACACAGCAGAGAACAAAACAGTTTCCCTGTCTTCAAAGAGCTCACAGTTTCGGGTTGGGGTTCAGATCATCAACAAATCACACAAATATGAAATTACAAAGGAAGCTAGAGAGTGCTGTAAGAGCACTTGACAGGAAGTTGAATCTGGACCCAGGAAGGGGGGTTGGTAATGAAAGAGTAAGGCATTAGGGCATATCATTAAGAGGTAAGAGAGTGTGTGCGTGTGTGTGTCGTGGTTGGAACCTAGAGGCTGAGGGGGAACAAGAAGCCAGGCAATGGAAATCCAGTAAGGAGTTTGCGTCCTTACCTCATGTGTAGCGGGAAGTTGTAGAAGGCCATACAGTCTTTGCTGTTTCTCCCATCAGAAGGTGGAGTCTTCTCATCTCCTTTAATCCGGGCTGGCCTGTGATTGGTATTGACAAATAGAGTACAGTGGGTGACTGGGTGCCGGTTGTGGGCCTGGGTCTTCAGCAGCCTGGTAGCTTTCATTTTCTTGGAGCCCTGGGCTGCTGCATAAAGAAGTCTAGCTACATCGCCGGAGAGAGAGGTGGAAAGAGAGAGGCCCAGCCAACCCCTAGCTGTTCCTCTTTTTTAGCTGATGTGCCAGACATGAGTGATGCCACCCTGGATATTGTAGCCTGGCTCTCAGCCAACACCGCGTGGAGGAGAACTGAGCCATCCTGACTCACCTAGCTCTCTCAGCCTTGTCGGCTTGCAGAATCGTGAGCAAATAAATTATAACTATTTTAAGCCACTGTGTTTGGGGATGATTTGTTACCCAGCAGTAGATAACTGAAAACAACTTTCTGAGATCTTCCCATTTTATGGATAAGCTCATTTAATCCTCACAGCCACCCTGTGTGGTAGTACAATTATTTCCATTATACAGATGTGGAAACGGCACAGAGAAGTTAAGGAAATACAGCAAGATACCCGGCATGTAGTAAGTGCTGAGTACGCGGCGGCTGTTACTGTCAGCCTCGTGTTCATCAGCAATGAACTTGGCATAATTGTTGAAGAACTGGTAGGAAGATGAATAAAAGCATTGTTAACCCATTTGCTAGTGGTGTGATTTTAGGTAAGTAACCACCTCTCTGAGACTCAATTTCTCACCTGTAAAATGGAGATTATAATAATACTCAGCTCACAGGATTATTGTGAGGAGCACAGGGTCCGGCAGAGCAAATGCCTAATACATGGCAGGCTTGGGTCGTCACTTGTGTGAAGCATGTAGCCAAGATTGCTGTAGACAGCCATCTTAAGACCACGAGGATGAAGCCATTAGCCATTCTCTTGGGAGGTCTAGTGGAGAGACAGACAGGTCCTTCATGGTATTGCTGAAATACTGGATACAGCCTCACCTGAAGGGAGTAATTCTGTACTTTCTCATGAAGGACTCCTTTAAATCTTTATCAGATATGCCAAATAGAATTGGGCTTTCTGTTACTTGAAACCAACATCCTAGGGTTGTATTCACTTATTTGTTGCTTCATCGAATATTGAATACTTAGTACACACCAAGCATTGTTTTAGGAACTGGTTGGTGTAATGATGGTAAACCAGACCGTCGAAAGCCCCATCCTTGTGGAACTTACCTTCTACTGGGGAAGGCGGGTGACTCAAAAATAAATGTTGATGGTAAGAACTATGAAGGTTGAGTGTAGGAGAGATAGAGAGGGACAGGAGCTGCTGTTTGAGGTGAAGGGGTTCAGTAAGGTATCTTTGAAGAAATGCTAATGGAGGAGGGACCTAGCGAAAAGCAAGGAAACCAGCTGTGGGTACACTTTGGGAAGAAGGGCATGACAAATAGAAAAAGTAGCCAGTTCAAGGCCCTGAGGCATGCTTGGTGTGTTGGCGGAGCAGAGGACTGAATGGGACAAGAGTCAACCGGTTAGGTGGGCAGGAGACCAGGCCTAGAGCATGCAGGGCTTCATGGGCCATGGTAAGGACTTGAATTTGATTCTCAGTGACATGGCGAGCAGTCAGAGCATTCTGATCTCAAGAGTGATGTGATCTAACACTGTGCTAGGATTCCTCTGGCTGTTGTGTGGGCCCCAGGACGGAAACAGGACTCTTGGTCTGGAGGCTCCCACACTAGTGCAGCTGAGAGACCGTGAAGGCTGGGCCAGCATGGCAGCAGTGGAGGCAGGGAGATGCGGTTGGATTTGGAATATCATTTGAAGGAAGAGTGGGCAGAATTTGGGTATAGGAGTGGGGGATAAAGAGTGCAAAACAATTCTAAGGTTTTCAGCCTGAGCGGAGAAAGGAGGCAGTGCTGTAAATGTGGGGGGAGGTACTGGAGGCTGTGGGGGTGTTAAGCGTCCCAGGGGCCATGCTGAGCGAGCAGTGAAATATGCAAGTCGGGCTTTTAGGGCTGAGATTTGAGCTGCAGATAGAGATCTGGGAGTCCTTGGCATTTTTGTGGTGTTAAGGCCCAGGATGGGATCGCCGAGGGTGGGAGTGTAGATGGAAAGAAGGTCTGGCAGGGAGAGCAGGGAGGCCTCTGAGGAGTTGCTGCAGTGATCCAGGTGAGAGAGGACGGTGGCGGAGCCGTGCAGGGACAGGCCGGAGCTGTCATCTGGAGACTGGATTTTGAAGGCAGAACCTATGATGTGATGAGTGGTGTGAGTGGTGACAGAAACACAGACAAGGGCCTCACGGAACAGGAGAGTGTCACAGGGCAGTGACTCTGCTTCCCTCCTGCCCCTGGGCCCTGCCACTCCTTCCTCTCTGATGCCGTTTTCTGTGTTCCCAGGCAGTTGGGCCACCCTGGTGGATCTTGCCCTGACTCTGTGTGACCTTCCAGTGCAGTGCCCCACAGCCCCTCTGTCACCATTCCAAATGCTCCAGACAAGAATTGGTTTGCTGGGGTTGGTGTTGAACCCTGTTGCCCTGCTGTAGCTGGAGGGTTCCTGCAGTGAGGTGTCTGCTGGAAGGGCTGTGGATGCAGCACCCCAAATATTCACAGGTACAGAGCATTTCCGACAGTTGGTGTACTGGGGTTAGGGGAGAGTGCTTTGACCCTATTCAGGTACGTGGTGGCACAGACGGACCATTTGTATGACCTCAGGTGCATCCGGGATTGGGTGAAGTGGGTAGGGGAGACCAGGAAGATGGGGTCTTGGCGGGGTCTGGGCCCAGAAGGGTCAAGGGTCAGCTTCTGCCTGCCTTCAGTGTTCCCAGAGGAGTCAGGAAGGCATGCACTCCCTGGAGAGACACAGAGGGGGCTGAGACAGCCCTGCAGCAGACGGGGCTCGGGGCAGGACGGCCGAGGCGCGGGGGGCTGTGGGAGCTCAGAGGAAGCACCTGACATCATCTCCAGTATCAAGAGGGACTCCCTGGGTGGAGAACACATGAGATGAGTTCTGAAGAGTCAGATGGAGGGAGGTGGGGACTCAGCTACGGACTACTTGCAGCCACATCAGTTTATGTATTTTTCAAAATGTTTTGACTTAATTTTAGATTTACAGAAAACTTGCAACTTTTATAGTACAATAATACAAGAGACTTATATGCCCTATATGCAGCTTCCCCTAACCTTAACATCTTACATAGTTATAGTACATTTGTCAAAACTAAAATTGTTTGATTAGTAGTGTCCTATTAACCGAACTCCAGACTTTTATTCGTATTCTACCCATTTTTTCCACTGATGTCCTTTTTCTGTTACAAGGTCCAGGACACCATGTTGCGTTTCTTCATTGCATCTCTCTGGCCTCCTCCCATCTGTGACAGTTTCTCAGTCTTCCCTTGTTTTTCATGACCTTGACAGTTTTGAGGAGTACCGGTCAGGAATCTTGCAGAATGTCCTGAGGCTGGGTTTGTCGCACTCTTTTCTCCTGGCTAGGCGGGGGCTCCAGGTCTGGGAGGAGCTCCACTCAGCATGTTCTCCCAGGTCACTCTGTGAAGGTGGCATCGCAGGTTTCTCAGCTGCAGCGTCTTTCGGTTTTGCCCTCTCCTTACTCTGTCAGAAGCAAGTCACACTATCCAGGCTACACTCCAAGGGAGGGGAACTGAGCTCCGACTCCTGGAAGGAAAGATACTAGTAAGTTTTGGTCTTCCTGTGTTAAAACCATCACAGTAATTAACAGATGTGGGAAAATACTTTGAGGCTGTGCAAATGTCCTGTTTCTCCTCAAAGTTCTGCCCGTTAACTTTAGCACTCATCAGTGCATCTACCATGCCTGCGACAGTTACTACTGTGGCATTCTAACCATGATTTTCTATTTCCATCATTTCTCCCACATTTATTCTTTGGAATTCTTCTGTAGGAAGATTTGTCCCTTCCACCCTATTTATCCTATTTGTCCAATCGTTAATTTATATGAGTAGGGACTCGTGGCTATTTATTCTCATTGTTGGGTATAACCCATTACTGCTGCAGTTTTTTTCACTCCAGTTGGTCCAGTTTCGGCCACTGGGGCTTTTTCAGATTGGCTCTCATGCCCTATGCCCCTTATTTTCCCCTCCTTACTCAACTGGCACTGTAAGATGCTCCAGGCTTATCTTGCATTTCCCTGCCCCAGCCCTAGAATCAGCCACTTCTCCAAGGAGCCCTGGTTCCTTTTATTGGAGAGTGGTATTAGACACCAAGATCTGGGCACTGAATGTGCTCACGACTACTGGGTGTCACTGCTACTAGCCCCTCTCAGCTGGCAGAGCTCGGAAATATGTGTATGTGTTCAAACCCATGTACACAGATACACGTCTCTGTTTCTGTGTATGTGTCTGGATGGATAAGTGTATAAAAATAAACATGAGTCTGTACTGATACCTCTGATGCTACTCCAGCCCCAGAGGCTTCACCCTTGTCATTCCCCTAATTTATCTGTGACGTCTTTCTCAGACAGTGAGAAACCTGGCTCAGTGGGCTCATTTTAGCGCGCATCTTATTGGCCATCTTGGCAAAAACAGGAAGTGTTGACCTTTCTCTATAAGGCCATGCTCCCCTTGGTTTCTGTGACGATGCCATCCCCTAATTTTTCTCCTGGGTCATCTTTGCAAGAAGTGTGTGTTTTTAGTGATCCCTTAAATGTGGGTGGCTGTTCTCTCCCCAACCCACTGGACCATCTTACCCTCTTTTATGGTCTGTTTCCTGTCTCTGTGCCGATGACACCTACTCTCTGTCCTGGGGTCCAGAGGCCTCGTGAAGCACCACTGCCTCCCAACAATCCTGCACTCAGACCCAGGTGATCCAGACACTTACTGTGTCCCAAATTGCAAACCTGCTCCTTCTCTTGGTCCCTGTCTCAGGGTGGCCCCTCCATATCCCAAGCTCCCAGAGAGTACCTGGGGCTTCATCTTTGGTGCCTCCCTCCCCATCTGCACCCCTAGTCCAATCATCACCCTGCACAGCTCGCACACTAGGACTTGGATGTCTCTCCCACCTGCCGCCTTCTCACCTGTCATGGCCCTGCCTTGCTCCATCTCTATCCTGTCCCACCTTGTCTCTGCCTGGCCTCCCCCCTGGGCCACTGGCCTCCCCCTTCTCCTTCTAATGCACCTCCACTTGGCAGTTAGAGGGATTTTTTTGAAACACAAATCAGATTGTGCTTTCCAGCTTGAAGCCTTTTCCATGTTTGTCCAGTGTCCTTAGGACAAGATCCTAACTTCTTAGCCTGATACTGAAGGCTTAGTGTGATCTGACCTCTGACCGCCACCTCAGCCTGTCTCCCCAGCTGCCTGAGCTCCAGACACACTGAACCTCTGTTTCTTTGAACATGACCAGCGCTCTCAGCTGGGTCCCTGTGTGGACCCTCACCGAGCCTCATAAACTTTCAGCCCAGCCCACCTGCCCAGGCCACACCCCACCCGCTTTCTTACCATTCCTGTTATTTTAAAACAGTCCCAGACATCAGCATGATCCTGATGGTCAATACAATGTAACCAGGGGTTATTTCTAACCATCGGAAGTAGGTGGGGGAACTTTACTTTTAAGAATACTTGCGGTGAACATGGTTTCATTGAATACTAAACACTAGTAGCAGTTGTGAAAGAAAAAGATTAACAAGAAAAGAAAATCACCTTGTGTTTGAGTTTAAGGAGGAAAATACTTTCAGGAATCATTTTATGACTTAAAAAATTCTGCAGCAGCAAGGAGAGAACCGAGGTACATTTCTCTGTATGCATAACAGTCATGCCAGAATAACTTTTAAGGAGTGCTTGTAAGCTCCCTTTTGAATCGCATCAACTGAGGAAATTTTCTATCCTTAACTTTCAGTTGCCATTGTAAACATGACTTACGTGATTTATCTAAAGTGTCTTAGCAGCATTTGGAACTGACTTCTGTAAAAGAATTTGGTACATGTGAAGGAAGGTCACTAAAACATTTCAGCATTGGGAGAATTCTTGTCTTCTACTCTGGTATCGGTGACTATTGGGACAGTAAATTCGGTGTAAAGGAACTAGGAATGCATCCACTTTGAGGCATTTTGTGATTTTAAATCCTGCTGGCATGCAGTTTGATAATAACTGCCAGTATTCCCAAGGCACCTTCCTCATGCCAGGCGCCAGACCTAGGCCTTTGGGTGCAGTACTGTGAATGTTCTGGCTTTTCAGGGAGGCATTTTGAATTTAAATCAGTGGCTTCAGGTTCCGAGGCTAGTAAGCGGTGGCAGTAGGATGTGCACCCAAAGGCCGGGTAGGTTCCATCATCTATGCCTCTAGCCACATCCCTCCTGGATTCCGTTCCTAAAGGAGCTGCTCATATTTCTGATACTGCCATTTCTTCTTTTCGGAGGAAGAGCTTAAATCACTTTCCTCTCCATGTCCCCATCTCCCGCCTCACCAGTCACCAGCGCGTGGCCATTCTTGTTCCCTCCATAGCCTGCACACTTTTCTCCCCTGCTCAGTTATTTGACAGCACATTCAGGTATGTTTTTTAAAGTTGTTTTTTTTTTTTTCAAAGAAAAGTAGCCTGCAGTTCCTTGACCCAAGTTCTCCCCCTGCTGGCAAACTGACCACCTTCCTGATGCTGCGCCCTCTCCCCTTATTTTCTCAATACAGGCAGATCTGTGCTTGGGAGGAGATTGCCGCCTGGGCTCTGTCCCCAGCTCATCTCCTGTGACCCTGGCGTCCAGGCATTTTTCCATGTTGTTGTGAAGCCCGAACACGATCCCTCTTAGGGCCCGTGGATGGGCTGCTGTTGCTGGGCAGGCCGATCCGCTGCAGCAGGACATTCAATCTGCTGTGGCCATTTGCCATGCTTGTGGCCTGTTCCCTTATTTGGATTACTTTCTGGATGCCCCCTCCACTCAGACCAGGCCAGGCCCCCCAGAGCACTCCTTGCACACTGTCAGCTCCCTCCAGCACATTTCCTTTACCATCATCAGAATGCTGCAGGGATTCAAATTCTTCCCTCGTAATTGCCTGAGGGCTCCGTGAGGGCAGGAATCAGGTCTGTCTTTATCCCTGCCATGTCCCCGCCTCCCAGTGCAGCACCTGGCACCTGGTGGACACTCAGTAACGGTGATGAATGAATGAATGAGTGAATGAATGAATGAATGAATGATTGCCAAGATCCATAGCATGAGGGTCTGTGGGAAGCCACAGAAGTCTTTTAGTCAGAACCCATTTTTTTTCTTAAACGAATGTGCTTGTAATCCCCTAGGATCTTGTTAAAATGCAGATTCTGAGTCAGTGGGTCTGGGGCGGGGCCTGGGATTCTGCATTTCTAAGCTCCCAAGTGATGCCAATGCTTTTGACAAGGGCCTGGCCGTGCCGTCCAGCATATTGGCCACCAGCCACACGTGGCTTGAGCACTTGAAATGTGGCTGGTGTGAACTGAGATGTACATTAAAAAATAACCACCAGGTTTCAAAGACTCGGTAAAAAAGAAAGAATGTAAAATATCTCATTAGTAGTTTTTATATTGATCCCATGTTACTATGGTAATATTTTGGATATATCTGGTTAAATAAAATATATTATTAAAATTAATTTCACCTGTTTCTTTTTTTTTCATGTGGCTACTGGGAAATTTTAGATTTTATTTGTGGTTCTCATTGTGTTTCTTTTGGATCATGCTGGTCTAGAAGACTCCAGACTCCTCACCTTTAAGCATTTGTACATGCTGCTCCTTCTTTTTGGAGCACCCCTCTTTCTCCTGAGCTCCTTCTCACAACCAAGCTCATACATCTTTCAGGTCTCAATTAAGATGTCTCCTCCTCCAGGAAGCCCTCCTTGATCCTCCAGGGTGGGTCAGGTGCCTGTTCTGGGCTTCCACAGCTCTTTGGGTTTTCCCCACCCCAGCCCTGACCATCTGTGCCATCAACATTTTAACGTCTGTCTCCCTTTTTAGACGGATAAATTCATGCAGATGGGGACAAGCCTCTTCTGGTCACCACTTATCTCCAGAACCTGGCACAGTCAATAAATATTTGTTGACTGAATTAAGAAGAACAAGGAAGCTGTGGATCTTGCACATTTTACAACTCTTGAACTGGACAGTGAAGCCAGCTTTAGAGGTCTTGTTTGGATGTGCCTTGCCACCAGGGCAGCATTTGGAACTGCTCTGTTTGCTGGGTATATGGTAGATGTGGATCTCATCAGCCTCTTTGTAGAACTGTTCTTCTACCTCTGCCCCTGAACTACCCTGGAGCCCCTCTCTTGGGATTTGTCCTTTGCTGATGGCACGTTTCAGCTCATCTCTTCTTTGTATCAGCTGTTGTTGTCACAACACAGATTTTGATAAAGATTTTTCCCAGTCTGAGATTTCCCTTACTCTTTTCTTTTTAATTGCATAGAAACATTGCTTTAAAAAAAAGTCATTAAGAATTAGTCCAGTAGTCTTTTCCTTTGAGTTTTTTCTGTAGCTTCAATAGTTTTGTAATGAATTTGATATGAACAGATGCATGACCTCCATAATCAGGGACAGATAAATTAAGAACTCTCACTCTAGCTTGCTTGTTCAAGCGCCTCCACTGCAGTCTCTCTGTGCTCAGCGTGACGGTGGCCATGGCACCGGGCTCTCTCCCTGCCCATCACATCCCGCCTTTCTTCATCCCCACCCTGCCCACTGTCCTTACCCATCATAGATTCATAATAACAACCACTCTCTGTGTTCCCGTCCTCCTTTTATCTTTTGACCCACCCTTCTGACTAAAAGCCAGCCCTTGATTATATAAATATCTAGGGGTGAAAAAAGGCCATGCTGAGATTCTATTTTACATCCTCATTGACAGAACATGACTATAGACAAGGATGGGGATTAGCAGGTCATCTCATGCACTGCTGGTGGAGGGAATGCAGATTAGTCCAGCCTTCTGGAGAATTTGATATTATCTTGAGAAATTCAACCAAATGGAAGATTTGAGGCCCTTATACTCAGCATCTCCATTCCTAGGTACTTCCCCAAGAGGAAATGAGCGTACTCACCAGGTGACACGTCCAGCTAAGTCTGCAGTGACACTGTTTGACAGTGAAACAATGGAAAAAAACCTGACGTCCATTAAAAGGAAAACGGATACATAAAGTTGTGGTACAGTCACCCAGTAGAAAATTATACAGCCGTGGAAAGGAAAGAACTACAGATGAACAAGAAAAGTGTTGAGTGAATAGAGCAAAATTCAGAAGACTCCAAATAGGAATGGTATTTATAAAGATCAGAACCAAGCACAAGGAAACATTGAGGCATACAAAAATACACGTTAAAACCATTCCTTATAATAGCAAGGGGCAAGGGAAGCTTTTGGGATTCATTGCATTGCACACTTAAAATGGGTGTATGTATTGGCATGTAAATTATGCCTCAACAAAGTTGAACTTAAAAAAAGAGACATGAGCCGGAACACACTCCTTGTTCTGCAGCTAGGGGCAGGTGCCACCCTCTGGTGACCAGCTGTCATGCTGAGGATGGCAGGGCCAAAAAGAAAAAGGACCTGAGTTCTTCGTAATGTCACTGAAGCGCATAAGGGACTTTGCTTTCTTTGCTGTTATCTCCTAGGTACAGCTGCTAGGACTGGGCCTGGCAATAAGGTGGCACTCATAAATATATGTATTTTAAAGTAAATTTTTTATTGAAGTATAATTTAATTAAACATTTTAAGCGTTTGAATTTAACAACCCTGGGACACCCTACCTGCGGATTTTTTCCTCTGTGAAATAATGCATCTCCTTCTGGGTCAAGCCCTTTTGATTTGGGTTTTCTTATCTGCAGCCAAACCCATCATAAGTAGTGACCTTCATGGGAAGTGAGTTGCTGCCAGCATCTTAGGGGTGCCTACTCTGTGTCAGGTTGTATTAAGGGCTTTACCTGCATGATTTTTTGAAGTCTTCCCAACAGCCCTGTGAGGTCAGTTTCAGGTCCTCCACTTAACTGAGTGAGCCCCGAGAGGGAGTACGGATTGTTGTGCTTGTCTTGCCTTCCCTTGGGCGCTTCCTGGTCTAGACACACTGCTGTGTCTGCCCGTCACCTTCAAGGAATTGCAACACTGCAATTGAGGTCCCATATTTGAGATCTAGGGGAAAGTTTTCAATTGGTCCTCACCGTATAAAACCCCCTAGAGGCATCCCACAGTTCCAGTTATCTACTGCCAGATAGATAAACCACCCCAGTCTTAGTGGCTTAAAACAGAAAATTATCATCTTCATGGTTTTGTGGGTCGACTGGGCTCAGCTGGGAGTTTTTGCTTAGGGGCACTCGGGCCATGGCAGCTGGATGTCAGCTGGGCCTGCAGTCGTCCAAAGGCCCCACGGCTGGATGTGGAAGCGGCTTGCTCACTGGCTGGCCGTTGGTGCAGGCACCCGTTGGGGCCCGGGTGCCCGTTCCTGGCCTCTCCATGTGCCCTGGGCTTCTCACAGCACGGCTGGTTCTGAGACCGAGCGTTCCAAGGGTGAGCTTTCCAAAAGACCTAGTCAGAAGCTGTAAGCCTTCTTAGGATCCAGCCTTAGACATCCAGAACTCCGCTTCCTCTGCATTCTCGTGGTCGGGTAAATCCCCAAGGGCAACCTGGCTCAAGGAGGGCAAGCCCCTCATCTCTTGGTGGGGGGAGCAATATGTGTACCCCTCTGCGGGCCTACTTACGTTGATTCCATGCACATTTTTTCAGTTAGTCATGACGCATCAGCACAGACCACCTAGCACCAAGCCCTGTCTTTTCTTCCCTCCTCTCCGTGAGGCCTCCAGGGCTCTTGGCTGGAGCCTCCACCTGGCATCAAGCCCTCTGCTGGGAGGGCCAGAGGCGGCTTAAGTTTCATGCCCCTTCCCTCTATCCAAACTTTTCTCTGATGTCCTTCAGCTTTGAAAATTTTACCTTTCTGCTGTTGTTAAGTAACCTTTTCCACCGGAGTATAACAATACATACTGTAAAGTGTACATATCTTAGGTTTAGTGTAGGGGAATAATTTTCTACATCCAACTCAGGGGCTGGAGACACTGAGGGAAGGAAGACAGATTGTCACTTGTCCTTGCAGAACTCATGGTCACAGTTAGAGTCTCCCAAGAGGGTTCTGGTTCTCGGGTTTTCAAGACAAAGCTTTTAGGTGTAGGAAAATAGTAGAAAGTCTATTTATAACCACTTTTATCTCATCCTTTAAGCATTTCTACTTTAGTGTGTGTTTTATATTGTACATGTTTATACAGAACAACATGTAAATGATACACACACACATACATATACTGAAGATGTACTTAAGTTTTATGGGACGCATGGTCAGAAAGGTTTGAGGACTTCTGGTCTGAGTTGGGGGAAGACTCATAAGCAGGGAAGTTTAAAGTAAGGTGATTGTACTATAATTGAGGTGTTGCTAGGCCCTGCGGCCCTGAGGAAGAAGGTCAGGGAGGGGGTGTGGGATGTCATTACTGGTTTTCTGAGGAGAGGACAGTAGGGCTAAGGTATGAGGAAATAAGTAAAAGTCTGAAATTGCATGTGCAGAGACCCCAGAAATAACATTGTGGTGTAGTTAAACTATTATGTAACTGGTTGTAAGCAGCACCCAGATCTAGAAACAGCATTCATAGCCCTCCTAAAGTCACCTTACACCTCCTTCCAGTCATTACCTCCGTATGGCACATTATATTTTCCCTAAATGACTGTACCGATGTCTCCCATTCCACATGCTCTTACAATGTGCCACTCCCACATGAAGAGGTGGAGTCTGTGATCACCCCTCTTCATCCAGCAGATATGACTAGGAGTACGGTGGAAGTGATGCTCGGTGACATGTGAGGCTAAGTCGTAAAAAACTACAGCTCCTCCCTGGTTCTCTCTTTGAGTGCCCACCTGTGCAGCCCAGCTAGCATGCTGTGCAGAAGCCCAGGTCGCATGGACAGTGCATGTGTGGAGCATTCTGGCCAGTCCTAGTCACCAGACATGTGAATGAGGAAGCCTTCAGGGTGACCCCAGCTCCAGCCGCCATTTGACTATAACCACGAGAGACCACCTGGCTGGACTCAACCAACTTCCAGAAACATGAGTGATAATAGTAATCAATTATCACTGTTTTATGTCTCTACATTTAGGGAGATTTGTTACGCAGCAGATAAGTGATACACCCCCTCTCCCCAAGGGTAGCCATCTTGCTGACTTCTAAAAAGCACAGATTATTTTTGCCTGATTCTTTATTTAAATGAAATAATAAAATACATCAGCCTCTGGGTTTCCTCTCTTAACTGTGATCTCTGTGCTTGGGCCCATCTTATAGAGTGTAATGAGTGGGTATATGTTTTGGCTTCCTGGTGCCCTGTCCTCTGAGGGTGGTGTAGTGGACATTGGTTCTATTGGCCTGTCCAACATCCATTCCCTTTTCTGGTTACAGCACCCCAAATCTCCCCCACTCTTGGTCTGTGTGCTTGGGTGAAGCTGAATCCCCCTGCTGGCTCTAGGGGTGAGCCCATAACCCAGGCCTGGCTAATGAGAATCTTCTGTCTCCCTGACCACAATGGTCGTTCAGAAATGTGCCTGTGGCCCAAGCCTGCACGATGAGAGCCAAGGTGGGCTTCTGCTGAGGTGGTAGCGAAGGAGAATTCCTTCTTTGATGTGATTTCCCAGCTGGTGGAATCTAAGGCCAGAGCTCCTAAGGGTCACGGTGAGAGGAGAGCTTGCCTGAGAATAAAGACAACACAGAAGGGAAGGCAGAGATGAGAAATGGAGACAGAAGGAGAATCCTAACTACCTCCGTGGTCCCCAGGTCCAGCTGTGCCTGAAGGCAAACTTACTGTTTCAATTAGAGGAACCGATACATATCTTTTTTCATTTAAGCCACTTTGAACTTGGATTTTCTGTCATTTGTAGCCAAGGGTCCCAGCAGGGGCCATGCACATGGATTTTCTCAGAAGCCCCAGTCAACACTTCCATTTGCTGGACTCAGTCCTCACGTGGAAAAGGCAGTGTAACCATACAGCGATTCACACAGTGTGGGATCCAGGGGCCTTGTGAGAGGGGTTCCAGCAAGAGTGTTTTAAGAAGCACTCCAGGGGCCGTGTGCTAACGTCGGAGTGTCACTGCAGCAGAGCGTGGTGGTGGTGATAGCACAGAGAGGGCACGCGCTGGAGGTTCAAGCTGCTTCTCCACCCCTGACTCTCTAATTTTAGGTGAGTCACATAAATCATCCTGCTTCAGATTTCCCATCTGTAAAATGGTGTACCTCCTATTTTATACTGCTCTTAGGTGGGTGAGGTAATAGAGGTCGATCACTCGGAATAGTGCCTGGCACATAGTCCATGCTCATTAAAGTTACAGCCATGGTTCTCGGACTTTGTCAGACATTAGAATCATGTTGGACAGCTTGTGAAAACAGGTTTCTGGGCCCTCCCCTTCCCATAGAGTGTCTGATTCTCATCAAGAGGAGCCTGGAGATGTGCATTTTTAACAAGTTCCCAGGTCAAGCTGATGCTGTTGGTCCAGGGGACCCTGCTTTGAGAACCACTGACTTACTGTTACTGGTCTCCAGCTACCTTTCTGGTGGTTCTGCAGTCACCTCAGGCGCTCTGCAATTGCTTTTTCTGCTGACTCAGGCCTCTGCCTCCTCCTCTGCCCCGTTCTGGCATCCGTTTCCATGGCTGGATCCTCTGTGCTGGTAATTGGAGCTTTGAGCCCAGCTTTCCACTGAGAGTAGCCCCGGCCTCCACCTGTTCAGAGCACCTGATTGATGGTTCTTCAACCACAACTGTTCCTTTTCGGGCAGCCTTCAGAACTGTCTCCAGCCTTCTTATATAAGCAGACACCTTTCCCCTAACCTCTGAGAGGCTGCAGTTGCCACGTCACTCCTGACCCTGGTTGTCCACGCCGACCCCCATCCCGCTCACTCATCACCACCCTGCCACAGGCATGTCTTTGCTTTACTAATACAAATGTTGTTACATGCAGGGCCAGTGAAGCCCCCCTCTGTAACCTGGCCCACTAGCTGGAGCACGAAGGTCAGTGTGGCTGGAGCTGAGAGTGAGGAGGAAGATGGCAGGAGATTAGGTCAGAGAGATAGGCAAAAGATAGATTGTATAAGACTTTATATGTCGTGAGAGGAGCTTGGACTCTACTATTCTGAAGGTGGCAAAAATTTTAACTTGTGAAATAAAGTGTTTATGTGTGTAAACACACACACATTTATACATATAGTTGAAAAAATTATACAATGAACACACATGTAGCCACCACATAGGTAAGAAATGGGACATTGCCAGTCAAAACCATCCCTACCATTTGTGGATCCTGGACCAAGGGTACAAATGGAGGCTCCCTATCTACAGTTCATACCCTTCTCTTCCCATTCCTGTCTACATCTTGAACCCTTGAGGGGCCGTCCATGTATATATGTGGACCCTAATCTGCCTGTCGGAGTCGGTCCATCTCCCCAAATCAGCTCTTACCTACCCTCTGGATCTAGAGGTGTGCACACCTGCATGACCTGCCCTGGGTGTACGGTGCGAGATGCACCGGGAAGAGGCCCACATGGGTGCTGGAAGCAGGTCCAGGAACACTTGGGTAGGGGCTCTACAGAACTGGGCACTCTGAGCATGGTACAGAACTGCCTTGTCCAAAAAGGTGGCCGTGAGTTACATATGGCTGTTTAAATGTAAATGAATAAAAGTGAAATAAAATTCAAAATTCAGTTCCTCAGTAACACTAGCCACATTTTAAGTGCTCAGTAGCCACATTTGGACGGTGCGTCTGTCACTGCAGAATGTCCTACTGGACAGGCTGGCTGGGAAGGAGGAGTGGTATGGGTTCTGTAAGACAGGAAGTCTGAGACCCCCACTCAAAAGACAGCAGGCAAGCAACCTAAGTGTCCATCAGTAGATGAATGGATAAAGAAGAGGTGGTACATATACACAATGGAATATTATTCAGCCATAAGAAGAAAACAAATACTACCATTTGCAACAACATGGATGGAGCTAGAGGGTATTATGCTCAGTGAAATAAGCCAAGCCGAAAAAGACAAGTATCAAATGATTTCACTCATATGTGGAGTATAAGAACAAAGAAAAAATACTGAAGGAACAAAACAGCAGCAGACTCACAGAACCCAAGAACGGACTAATAGTTACCAAAGGGAAAGGGACTGGGGAAAATGGGCGGGAAGGGAGGGATAAGAGGGAAAAAGGGGCATGACGATTAGCAGATGTAATGTTGGGGGGGGGCACGGGGAGGGCTGTACAACTCAGAGAAGACAAGTAGTGACTCTATAGCAGCTCACTATGCTGATGGACAGTGACTGTAATGGGGTTGGTGGGGGGGACCTGATGAAGGGGTAGTTTAATAATCGTAATATTGCACATGTAATTGTAAATTAATGATAAAACAAATTATATAAAAAAAAAAGCAGCAGGCAACAGAAACTGCCTGTGGGAATGACCAGATGTTGGATTTAACAGACAAAATCTTCAAAGTAGCCATTATACATATGCTCAAATAACTAAAAGGAGTCATGATTTTAAAACTAAAAGGAAGGTATGATGATAACAACTTAATCAAATTGAAAATATTGATAAAGAGACATTTAAAAATAGAACCAAATGGAAATATGGAGCTGAAGAACACAATAAATGAAAAATTCACTAGAGTGGCTCAACAGATTTGAACTAACAGAAGAAAGAGTTAGAAAATTCAAAGGTAGAGTGTATGGAATCCAAAGAGCAAAGAGAAAAAAGAATGAAGAAAATGAACAGAGACTCAGAGAAATGCGGGACACCATTAAGCAAAACAACTTACACATAATGGGAGTGCCAGAAGGAGAGGAGGGAGGGCAAGGAGAGAAAAATTATTTCAGAAAAAAACCTTGATAAATTCAAAGGGATAAAGAACAATGTATATTCTCTGATGACAATGGAATGAAATTATGTATCAATAACAGCAAGAAATTTGGAAAACTCGCAAGTATGTGGAAATTAAACAATACTTCAACAACCAAAGAATCAAAGACAAAATTAAAAAAGAAACTAGGAAATGTGAGATAAATGAAAATGAATATTTAATATGCCAGAACTTAAGGGATACAGCCAAAGCAGTACTTAACGGGAACTTTATAGCTGTAAATGCCTGTATTAAGAAAGAAGAATGATTACAAATAACCTAAGCTTTCACCTTATAACAATGAAAAAGAAGGGCAAACTGCACTTAAAGCAAGCAGAGGGAAGAAAAAAAATAAAGATCAGGCAGAAATAAGTGAAATTGAGAATATAAAAACACTAGTGAAAATCAGCAAAAGCAAAGTTGGTTCTTTTAAAGATCAAAATATTGACATAACATAGTTAGATATACCAAGAAAAAAAAAGCAAGGTGATTGAAATGATTAGAATCAGAAACGAAGGAGGGACTATTACTACGAAACTTGCAGAAATTAAAAGGGATATTATGAACAAGTGAATTTCAATATATTAGATAATGTAGATGAAAAACAAATTCCTAGGAAGACACAAACTACTAAAACTCAGTCAAGAATAGGATGTCTGAACACCTCACACCTTAAGCAAATAAAGAGACTGATCTACCACCAATGAATTCTACCAAACATTTAAAGAAGAATTAGTACCCATTCCTCACAAACGTTTCCAATAAATTGACTAGGGGGGAACATTCCCCAACTCATTCTCTGAGGCCAGGATTACCCTGCTACCCAAATAAGACAAAGATATTACAGGAAAAGAAAACTACAGACTCGTAGCTCTCATGAATTCAGAGACAGATGCAAAAATCCTCACATAAATACAAACTGAATTCAGCAACATATAAAAAGAAATATATACCAAGAATGAGTAAGATTTATTCCAGGAAGACAACCATGGTTTTGAATCCCAAAATCGATGAAGGCAGTATACCGTATCAGTAGAATAAGAAACAAAACCCACATGATCATCTTAATAGATATGGAGGAAATACTTGGCAAAATCCCATTCATGATAAATCCTCTCAGCAAGATAGGAATAGAAAGGGTTTTTCTCAACCTGTGAAGCGCATTTATGAAACACTGAGCTAACATACTTAACGGGGAAAGACTGAATATTTCCCCCCAAAGATCAGGATCAAGACAAGGATGGCTGCTCTCACCATTTCTATTCAATATTGTACTGGAAGTTCTAGTCAGGACAGTTAGGTGGGGAAATGGCAATGAGACCAAAAGGAAGTGAACTATTTGTAGAGGACATGATCCAATGTACAGAAAATCTTAAGGAATCCAGTAAATAACTATTAGAACTAATGAATGAGTTCAGCAAGATTGCGGTCTACAACTCAATATATAAAAATAAACTGTATTTTTATACATTTGCAATGAGTAATTGACAATGAAAAAGACAATTCTACTTACAATAGCACCAAAACCAAAACTTTATGAATAAATTTATCGAAAGTACATAACTTAAGCTCTGAAAACTACAAGACATTGTTGAAAGAAATTAAAGATAATCTAAATAAATGGAAAAACATCCATACATATAGACTGGAAGACTTAATATTATTAAAATGGTTATACTTCCCGAATTGATCTTCAGAGTCAATGCAACCCCTGGAAGAATCTTAACAGACTTCTTTGTAGAAATTGGCAACCTGAATCTAAAATTCACATGGAACTGCAAGGGACCCAGAATAACCAAAGCAATCTTTTTTTTGTTAGGCGTCCCATGTAATTCATTTTGATTATCATTGTCATACATTCACTGGTTATACACTCTTTGTACTATTTTGGACAATCCAAAATTATGGCAACTCATTGGAGTAAATAATGCAATCATTTCTGCTTGGGTGAGTTGTGTATAAAATATAGAGTGTCAATTCCAGTAAAGGGGAAGCAAATTCAGTATTCACATTTTATCCTGGCAAAGCAGTCTCGGAACTTTTGCCTTGGGTAATTTTAAAAAATCAGCCAGTATTCTTTCCTTCCAGCCAAAGACTCCATTACATCGCAGCCTAGCGTCTGGTCGCTGTTGCGCCTGCCCCAAAGCAATCTTGAAAAGGAACAAAGTAGAACTCACTCTTCCCAATTTCAAAACTTACTACAAGATATAGTAAATCAAGACATGTGGCATAGGAATAAAGGTAAATATACAGATCAATAGAATAGAATTAGGAGTCCAGAAATAAAACCATGTGTCTCCAGTCAAATGACTTTCCACCAGAGATCATTCAATGGGGAAAGAATGGTCTTAATTGACAAATGGAGCAGGAAGAACTGCGTGGTCACATACAAAAGAATAAAGGTGGGCCCTTCCCTCACACCATATTCAAAAATTAATTAAAAATGGATCGAAGACCTAAATGTAAGAGCCAAAACTATAAAACTCTTCTATATGACACCAAAACACAAGCAACAACAACAACAAAGAAATAGATAAACTGGACATCATCAAAATTTTAAGCCTTTGTGCTTCAATGCGTGCCATCAAGAAAGTGAAAAGACAACCCACATGATGGGAGAAAGTATTTGCATATCATACATCTAAAAAGGGACTTGTAATTTGAATATATGAAGAGTTTATGCAACTCAAAATGAAAAGGACAATCCATTTGAAAATGGGCAAAGGACCCGAATAGATATCTTTCCAAAGAAGATTATAAAAGACCAATAGGCACATGAAGAGGTGCTCAGCATCGTCCACCATTGGGGAAATGCAAATCTAAACCGCAATGAGATACCATCTCTCACCCACTAGCGTAACTATAATAAAAAAGTCAGAAAGTGTTGGCGAGGATGCAGAGAAATCGGAACCCTCATCTACTGCTGGTGGTAATGTAAAATGGTGCAGCCACTTTGGAAAAAGGTCTGGAAGTTTATCAAATGATTAGACACGGAGTTATTGTATGATTCCACTCCTAGGTATATACCCAAGAGAAAAGAGGCCTATGTCTACACAAAACCTGCATGTTTATAGCAGAATTATTCATAATAGCCAAAAGCTGGAAACAACAATGTCCAGTAACTGACGAATGCTCTGCCCACATACCATCAGCTCATGGATGAATGTGGTATGCCCATGCAATGGAATATTACTCCATAAAAAGGAATAAAGTCCTGACACATGCTACAACATGGATGAACCTGGAAGACATTATGCTAAGTTAAAAAAAAGAGAAAAGGCCACATATTGTATGATTCCATGTATATGAGATGTCCAATAATAGCCAAATCTATGGGAGAGAAACTAGATTAATGTTTGATTAGGGCTGGAAAGGGTGGGCTAGGAGGTGATAGCTAAAGGTATGGGGTCTCTTTTTGAAGGGATAAGAATGTTCAAAAACTGACTATGGTGATTGCTTCTTATATCTACGAATATACTAAAAGTTACTGAATGGCACACTTGAAATGGGTGAATTGTATGGCCTCTGAATTATATCTCAATGAAGTTGTTTAAAAAATTAGACAAAAATTAAATAAACTTGTGATGTCTTTTTCTTATCTCCCAAGCGTGGACAGACACAAAGAGAAATACCCAGATGATGACTTCTCGATGCCAGATATTTCTGATTCAGAGGATAGGCCTATCTGGGGTGTGTTCTAGTGAAAAGAGATGACTGTTGTCTTCTATTAAAAGCCTTGTCAATCCCAGCACACAATGACGTGCACTGTCCTGTAGGAGGAGAACTTAGGGCAACTTTCTTGCCTGGTATGAAGAACTTCACTGTTTTGAGTGCATTGTGTTCGCCAAAAGGTGCCAAAGTCCTAAACTCCAGTGCCTGTGAATGTGGCCTTATTTGGAAATGGGGTCTTTGCAGAGGATCAAGGTGAGGTCATGAGGGTGGACCTTAATCCAATATGACTGTGCCCTTATAAAAAGGGGGAAATTTGGACACAGAGACAGATGTGCACACAGGGAGAACGTCATGTGAAGATGAAGGCAGAGAGTAGGTGATGCATCTCCAAGCAAAGGAATGTCAAAGATTGCCCACAAACCCCTAGAAGCTTCTAGGAGAGGCATAGAACTCTGTCACAATCCTCAGAAAGAATCAACCCTACCAACGTCTTGATCTTGGACTCAGCCATAGACTCAGGAACTAAGTAACTGCAAACTTCTGTTGTTGAAGCCACCCAGTTCGTGGCACTTTGTTGAGGTAGCCCTAGCAATATTAATATGACTGCTTATACTCCTGGTTGGAAATCGACCTGTCATACCTCTTACAGGGGATGTAAAGGCAGGACGCACAGTCTGCCTCAGCTCACATCACCACTGACTGTAGTTTGGCCATTCCAGTTTAACAAAAATGTTCCAAAACTTCTGTATATCACAGTGAAGGGGTCTGAGGGCTAATCCCTTTCCTCCCAGAAGCCCTCTGTCCCTTAACACAGATTTTCCTTTCCTTTCATTAGCAATTGGGGTAAATACTTGCTTGACATTTGCGTGACTAACAAGTCATTCTGGTGACTTTTCCAGAAGACAGAAGGTCTGTTCCAAGAAGGCTAGGTATTTCCACTGTACAAAAACAGAAATAGCCAGGATTAAAATTTTTTTCAGTAAAGTAAAACATTAAAATGACAAACATTTTAAAGTACTGAAGGAAATAAACTGAAAATCAACAACCACATTTTTTTTAACTTGATCTCAGTCTGTCCTCTCTGGGGGAAAAAATCAACACATAGAACATTGTGTATCTCTAGAAACAATATTTAAAAAACATTTATACAGTGCCTGATATGTGCCCAGCCCTTTTCTAAGAGCTTATACATTTTAATTCACTTAATCCTAGATGTTAACTATTATTATCCCCCTTTCACAGATGAGAAAACTGAGGCCCGGAGCGATGAACCACTTGCTCAAGTTCGCCCCGCTAGAAGTTTCAGAGGTGGGACTCACATCCAGGCTGTCTGGCTCCAGGGCCCTCACCCTTCGCCACGACTCTGTCATCTTGGATGGAGCAGAGAGAGGAGTGGATGGGCTGGGGACTGGTAGCAGAGAGTGGCTCATTTACCCCAGCACCTCCTGATGTCTCAAGTGAAGAGCAAAGAGGAGCAGAGCCCCCAGCCTCTCTCCTCCTCACTGGGGAGGTCTCTCTCCAGGTCCTCCTTCCCTGCTTTAGCCAAGAGGCTGCAAACTGCCAAAGGAAAACATAGGAGAAAGTTGGAGGGCGGGTGGAGTGGGTGTGCTATTCTCTGCACTTACTCTCCTCCCTGGGACTCTCCACAAACAGCACCCCTTGCCCTGACCTTTGGGAAAGTGCCCGCTTTTCCTTTCCATCAAGCAATGTGATGAATCTTATCTTAAAATTAAGACACAATTTGCCCATTGTGTAAAGACTGTATCAGAATATAGACGAGAAGAGCAAAGGTGAGGGCAACAAGAAAACAATTGGTTTGAACATTGTAAGAAAATACCCTTTTCAATAAATACTGTCGGAATAAACAAAATAACCACAAAATAATCAGAGATGTTGAGGATTTTTTTCCTTCACTTTTAACAACATTTCTGGGTTTTTTGTTGTTTTTGTTTTGGACACTTAAACCTTTTTATTCTAGAATGGTTTTAGACTCACAGAACAATTGAGAAGCCAGTTCAGGGGATTTCTGTCGGCCCGCATCCAGTTTCCCTTATTATGGGTATCTGTTAAGACGGGATGTTTGTCCCAATTAGGGGACCAATACTGATACAGTACAATGAACTAAAGTCAATTCTGTCTTCAGATTTCCTTACTTTTCATCTAGTGCCATTTTTCTGCTCTGGGACCCAGTCCAGAAGAGAACATTACATTGAGCTGTCCCCGTCTCGTCAGGCTGTCCCTGCTGGTGGCAGTTTCTCACTTTCCTTGATTTGAATCACTGTGGCAGGTGTGAGGACTGTTGGGACATTTTGCAGACTCTCAGCTGGCATTTGTTTGACGTTTTTCCCATGACTAAACTGGGGTTAACGGTTTTGGAAGGAAGACCATGGAGGGCGTCATTCTTATCCCACCACATGAAGGATACAAACCATCCACAGGATTCTTTGCTCACCTGGCTAAGGTAGGGTTTGTCAGGCCTCTCCGCTGTGAACTCCTATGTCCCATCTTTCTCACCAGCCTCTTTGGAAGGAAGTCGCTCTGGGCAGCCCTCGCTTGAGGACCTGGAGGGATGAGGTTCCACCTTCTTGAGGGTGGACTGCCTACGTAAATTTTGTAGAATTCTTCTACAGGGGAGATTTTTCTCTTCCTCCCCATTTATTTATTTATCCAATTATTTATATCAGTATGGATTTGTGGGTGTTTGTTTTCTATTTGGGGTTATAATCCAATACTTCTTGATTTTGTTATTGAAATTGTTCCAGCTTTGGCCACAGGGAACTCTTTCCCTTGGGTCCTGTGTCCCTTTGGCACACGGCCATCTTTTCCCCTTTTTGAGCACTTCCTTACTTTTGGGCTCAACAGGGCGCTCTAAGCTCATCTTGTATATTTCCTATTCCAATCCTAGAAACAGCTGTTTCTTCTTCAAGTAGTTTTTAAGTGGTTTGTGCAAAACATTATGGGATTTTTGTAGTAGTCCAGTCACTTCACCAGGAACAATAACCAGGCGAGAATGACTGCATTGTGATTGCTGTCCAGTGGAGAGAACTGGGCGATGCCCTTAATTACAGGATTAAATCTAATTTCTAGGATGTTGAGATGTGAAAAAAGCAGCATAGCCCAGAATTGATAAATCCCGTTGATTGAGCACCTACGGGATGGCTGGGAGACACCACAATAATGGTTTTCCCGGAGGAAATGTCTTTGGGGCTCTCCTCTCTGCCGCTCAGCCTCCCCATGGCTGTCCATCAGTTTCGGCCTCCCTTTGCTCCTCGGCACCCGCTCCTTCTGTACGTTCCCTTCTCTCCACCTCAGTCACTTTCCCGGGGTCCCCCACTTCCTCACCACCTCCCTCTTGGTCTCCTGTCTCTGTAGCTCCCCTAGCTGACTTGCCAGCTGTAGTCAAGGCAGTGCAGGATTCCGACTCCCCTCACTGTCCACTCTCCTCCCCCACATTTTAAGGAACGGGGAAGCTGTGCTCCCCACCCCACAGCTGGAGGAAAGGCAGAGGAAGGGCGTGATTGCATTGCGGGGTCTCTCCCGTTAATTTACAACACTTCTGCGTCTTTCAAGATGATCAGATAATCAATGCATCTTTAACTTGTGAATGTGCTGGAATGCGCTGGCAAACTTTCTGCTGTTGAGATATTTCTGTGTTTCTGAAAGCAATTCTATCATTTACGGTGAATTACTGTCTTAAAATATTACTGAGTTAATATTTTACGTGGGTATTTGTTAATATTTTATGTGGGTATCTTCCTTCTGTTTATGAGTGCCACTGGCCTAGTTTTTCATTCTTTTATTTTTGTAGGTTTGTTAAGGGTTTGCCAACCGTTAAAATGATTTGGGTAGCGTCCTTTTTCTATTCTCTGGACTGCTTTCTATAACCTAGGAATTCTTTCTTTGAACGTCCACAAGAATTGGCTTAAAAACCACAGCCTTTCTTAGGCTGTATAGATCTTTTACTTCCTTTGAACTTATTCTTTGGTTATTGGTCTATTCAGTTTTTCTCTTTTTCGTATGCCAGTTCTTGTCATTAAAACTTTCACGGAGATATCTCCTTTTCAGCTAAATTTAATTTTTTGGTCTGAAGTCCTCTACCCCTCGCGCCTGATCACACATCAAAGGTAAGGACTGGGGCTTTAGTCCTGAGTGACATTGCTGGAAATACAGCAGGGTCTTGGAAAGAACTTCCTCTTGGAGAGAACTTCCTCTCGGAAAGTGGGTCGCGCCGGCTGCAGCTCAGCCTGGGACCCTCGGGTTTACCCACGAATTTGCGGACCTGGGAAGCGCGGGCCTAGCGCACAGGCTGGAGGAGTAACAACGCAGGTGGAGAAAGGACGCAGCGCCTTTCCTGCTACATACGAGTGGCGCCCCCTGGAGCCCAAATAGTGGTGGTGACCCAGGAGTTAGAACGCTGGTCTTCGCTACATCCACTGCCCCAAACTCTCAGGACATTGCTTGGATCCGAGGCTTCTACGGGTCCCTACAGGGTCCCCTACGCAGTCACGGTCCCCTGTCATGACCTGTGTTCGGCAGCGGGATGAGACGCAGCTTCCAATTCCTCCAGGGACAGACGCCTCCGCTACATGTAGGGAATTGGTTAAACCGTCTCCCCCAACGGCGCCAGCGCCCCTCCGCCCCCCGTTTTAATGCTTTCTATTTCTTCAGTGTTCATGCAACAAAATAATAAGGTGAACACCTGTGTATCCACCACCCAGTTAAAGAAATACATTTGGGGATTTTTTCTTTTAAAGCTATTTTTTCTTTATTTTGTATTGAGATATAATTGACATAAAACATTACATTAGGTGTTCAGCATAATGATTTGGAATTTTTATCTATTGGGAAATGATCACCATAGTAAATGTAATTAACATCCATCACCTCACATAATTACAGATTTTTTTCTTTTAACTAGTTGCTTATTTCTCTTAGCAACTTTAGCAACTTTCAAACATACAATACAGTATTATTAACTATGGTCTCCATGCTGTCCCTTACATCCCTGGACTTGTTTCACGTGGAAGTTTGTACCTTTTGACTCCCTTCACAGTCATTTCGTCCCACATCCCCTTCCTCCAGCTCTGGCAATCACCAATCTGTTCTCTGGAAATGCATTTGGTTTTCAATTTCAGGAGTAATCTATGCTCACACACAAAAAAAATGTTCCAACATTATAGCTGTGTAAAACACACCTCCAGCCTGTTGTTTCATCCTCCAGCCCAGAGGCAGCCGGAGAACAGAGCCAGGTATTCCTGTGTTTGCAAACCGGAACTCGCCAGAGAGGCTGAGGGTGGTGGGGAGGGCAGGTCACATCGGCAAGACCATCCTGTACACGCCTTCTGTCACTGCACCGGTCCTGGCTGATCTCCATGCCTGCAGGCCTCCTCAGATCAGCATGTACGGCTTTAACTTTCTTGTTCATAGAGTTAGATGTTCAGAGAAGTTTCCACTCTTCCTCTTTTTCATCCAGCTTTAGAGCCTAACCACGTCTTCACATCAGTTGCTTGTGTGTTATTATTAGTTATTTAAGGATTCTTGTTTCTTCTTCCAAAACTAGACAGGAGGTCCCTGATCAAGCTGAATTTTGTAAAGAAGAACGAAGGTGAACAGTCGTTTTTTACAGCCAATTCCAGAGATTAGCTGGTAGAATCCTGCCCACATTAAGTTCTCTTAGGGAAACATTCATTCCATTTTAATCAAGCTGGGCAGTTTTTTTTGTTCTTTCTTTTTTTATTGAATAGATATTATTTTTAGAGCAGTTTTAGATCTACAAAAAATTGAACAGGTATGTTATTAGTAACTGAAATCAATAATTAGGGTTCGCTCTTTGTGTTGTACATTTTATGAGTTTGACAAATGCATGATGCCATGTGTCCACCATTACAGCATCATATGAAATAGTCTCGCTGCCATAAATCCCCTGTGGATACCTATTCATCCTTCCCTCTCCCTCCACCCCAAACCTGTGACAACCACTTATCTTCTTACTGTCTCTATAGTTTTGCCTTCTATAGGCTAGCTTCTTTCACTGTGCAATGTGCATTTAAAGTTCGCCCATCCTTCATGGTTGGATAGCTCATTTTTTAAAATCACTGAACAGTATTCCATTGTATGGATTTACTACAGTTTATTTATCAATTCACCTACCAAAGGACATCTTAGTTGCTTCTGGTTTTCGGCAGTTATGAATAAAACTGCAATAAACATTCGTGTGCAGTAAAAACCCAACACAGGGGACTTATTAATCAGTTCTTCCATCCTGCCAGGAAAACAGCATGGCATTCAGCCCACTGAACTGATTTTTTTTTTTTTTTTAGCTTTCTTCAGAGTGGTAGCCTTCCAAAGAGGATACTGTCCATTCACCTTGGGCCTTTGCTCCGCAGACCTAGTCTCCCCCCTGCATTCCCCAGGAGGTGTGCTCCTGCATAAACTCTTTCTGTTTTGTTACAGAACTCGTCTGGTACTGCCATCCCCAGTGAAGTGTTTCTCCAACATTACTGAAGATCATCATGTGTATTTTAGGTTTCAAGATTATTTCAGTCCCTTTGGTCAGAGGGACAGTTTCCATTAGTGTCCAGGGGCAAACTGGTAGGAACAGCAAGCTTGCCTCTCAAGCAGAAATTCTCTAGTCCAAAGCCCCAGTTTTCATCACTGGGAGATGCTCACAGGCTTTGCCATAAGCCCAGTCTACACTCCACGGAGGCTACTGCACAGAGAATTTGTCCCTCCCGCCACCCCAGCTTCTATCTACACGGTGTGGACTTGGGCCATCTTACTGGTTCCAACTTAGCATGTCCAATTAATACTGTTTTAGGGAGGATTTACATGCCTTCAGTTTTACCATCCTAAGTAGGAGAAACATTCCCCTGCCAGACAGTGTCCAGCCTATGGTGCAGTCAGCTAAGAGAGACACAGCCGCTTCACAGAAAGCCTCTTGAAACATAACTGTTGTCCAAAATTTCACTTTGATTCAATCAAGTCTTTTCGTTCTTAACTGTAGCCTCCCTGCAGCCTTTACTATCGGTTTTGGTTTTACAACACTATGTAGGGGAAGTGCTCCACGACCAGATGTAATGTCCGTTCCCATAAGACACTCAGTTTCTTTACATAAAGCCTGCGTCAACATTCCAGCTTTCATAATCCCACCGGCCCTGGCATTTTTATCCTCTCTCACTCTAATGGAGCCCATGTCATGTCAGGGCTTCACCGATGGGCTTGATGCCACAGTTCATGGGGCGCCCATGTCAAAGAGTCCTGGAAACTTCTCTTCGCCACGCCTGACATTTTACTCCCCCTCGTGCAAAAGGCGTCAGGTCCCTCGGGAGGAGTTAAGCCAAGAGCCTCTGGCCCTTATGTCAATCTTCACCTTGACTAATGGCAAAACCGCTGCCGGAAGCAACGGTAGCTCAGATTTCTCCTGTTTCTCATTAAAATCTTTCACTCTTGGCTTTTAAAATTTCTCCAGAGTAGGGTAAATAGAATAGACTTTTTGGGGGCTCTTTAATGTTGGGGGGCCAGTCAGGGGGTCCTTTTGACCCACCCAACCTTTGGTAACACTGTATTAACACCTTTGTTTGAACCCCTTTGATGTCCATTTATTCCTCCATTTCTTAATACCTAACCATCGGGGTACAGGTGTCCATGTGGGTGGGCCAGTACCGCTGCGGATGGGCTGAAGCCTCAGCTCCTGTTCTGAGGGCTGTTGATTCACAAGCTCCTAGGGAGCTTCCCAGGTAAAATCTAAAAATGCCTCCTGTAGGTGGAGGTCAGCGAGAGACCAAACCCTCCAGATTGGTAGATGGCAGGTTCACCAAGCAAGGCCACTTACAACTTGTCTTGGACAGCCACAGGACAATTAAATGTTGGCACCTGCCCACCAAGTCTTAAAAATGTATATAGAGGACTTCCCTGGGTTTAAGTTGTTCATAGCATCCAGAAGGTGTCCACACCACACACTCTCTCAAGGCCATGTCCTTGGGCAGCTTCGGGGAGCAGGGCGGACAAGCAGCAAGTAGATTCCAAGGACAAAGGAAAGGGCGGCTCCCCTTCACCCGGGAGTGCGAAGTGACTCACCCGTCCTAGCAGGATGTCCCCCCGCAAATCCCAATAGCTGATGCCTCTCCCAGGTGTCGGCGGTGCGTGTGCTCAGGAGCATAGCTCCTTGACCCAAGGTACGAGGGGCACTGACTGCCTCCTGTGGCTCCCATGCCTTTATGGTACCAGGGGCCTCGGCAGGGGTGCCCAGTCTGGCATACGGGGCAACAGGCCCTCCTGGTTGATCATTCAAATGTATTACAGCCTGGGACGTGCTTTAGTCCACCAAAGGCAGTTTTACCTGTGAGTGATTCAATGTGCTGCCTTGATATTCCTTGTTTCCTGTCTACCAGCCCTGCTGCCTGCATATTATAAGGGTTATGGGCTGTAGGGATGGAGCCCCCACTCAGCGCCATATTCTTTTGCCCCGTCTTGCACATCATGACCCCTTCACTGTCTACTGGCTGAGGGCATCTTTACATGACACTCGCTTCTCTAATCCCCTAATCGTGGCAGCCTGGTTCACACAGTGACAAGAAAAGGCTTGGGTCGGGCCAGATGGGGTGTCCACACAAGCCGGGGCATCTTCAGAAGCCTCATTCAGGGGGACAGGGCCCACATACTCGGCCTGCCAATCCTCACCAGTTGAGAACCCTGGGGGCTGGCCGGAGGCTCCTTCAGCAGCCGCCTTGGGTGTTGTTTACAACTCACAGGACGAGCTGTTACCGCTTCAACCATGTGGCTGTGTTTCGGTGGCACTTGGCATCCTGGCAAGCTGCTCTTTCTGTCCACTCAGACCTGCTGCACCTCCTGAAGGGTCAGTGGCTAGAGCTGGAAAGGCCTAGGACATGGAGTCCTGAGGGCCGGGGATGTGGGCACACACGAGCCGTGAGAACTGCCTCCGGCTCTTGCAGGTGAGCCCACATGTCTTGGACCCCACCAGGGCTTAATCACGACCAACCACCCCTTGGCAACCCATCGTCCTGGCCACAGGGTTAATGCCTGGAGAAGGGCCCAGCTGTCAAAGCAAAGGGTTAACAGCCAGGGTTCCTGAGGGCTTACCGCCAAACCACTCTGAGTTCAAGCCACTGTCGCCACCGTTTGTTCTTCCTGAGGAGGCCCTGCCTGGAGAAGCCCTGTGCACACTGCTAGGGGTTGTTGCTCTGTGGGGCTACATCAGGTTTCTGCCCCTTCCTGAGCTGGGACCAAAATCCTAGAGGCCCTCCCCCACTATTGTCTCTGCCACAGCCCCAACCCAGACCTCCCAGAGTCACAGACACAAGTAGCTCAAACAGTAGCCCTGCTCGGGAGGGGCCCAGACCTTCAGTTGCTTCACTAGCATGTTTACCATCTCAAAGCCTTGCTGCTCTGATCCCTGGTCCCACACGGGCCCTTTTTTTTTTTTACCAGGTGGTGTAAGGGACGGAGGCATGGTGTCAGGTGCAGAATAAAAGTCCTCCAACCCCCCAGTCCCTACAAGGGCTTACACCTCATTCACCTTATTAGCGGTGGGATAGCGTCAGCCCAAGAAAGGCAAAGTTGTGAGACACTGAGTTGCATTTATTTGGGGATTTAGGGATGGCAATCCAAAGAGACACAGAGGGAGGTAGCACCCCAAACTGTACTCCCAGCTGCCGACAAAGCTGAGGGGTTTTAAAGATAAACGACAGATGTTAACTCATTTGCATAAATCATTTTGAACATTTTGTGTTTGGAACCTGCAGAGAAGTTTGCACATTATTCAGTTTCCGGCCGCATGTCAGGCAAGTGTCCGTATGGGTCCGTCAACGATCGGCGCCCTCGGGAGGCGCTGTGGCCCTCTTCTGACACGAGACTGCCGCCGTGCGCAGACCCCATTTCCTTAGTGGCCTCCTGGCTCCATTTTGGTTTCCTTTAGCCACACTGACTCCATTTTAATTTGTTTGTCACATGGCACATGAGGCTTGCCCCTACCACAGCTTCCGGGACATGTATCTTAGTCGACCAAACCACTCCCACAACTGTATGGGGTGCCTGGGCCTTGAGTTTCTAGGGGTTCACTGCCCATCCTCTCCCTCGCAGATGTTCCAGCAAAGCCTGCAGAGCGTCCTGCGGCACAGACAAGTCCCCATATTAAACATTTATAGTATCGATATAATGGGCCCATTTTATTGGTGTGGGGAAGGAGAACGGAGGCGGCTCCCAGCTACCATCTCCTGACATGTGGTGGGGCTGTGCCGGTGGCCTTGGGGAGGCGCTTGGAAGATCCACTGTTGCCCCTCCCTCTTGAAGGCAAACTGACCTTGTGGTTCAGTGGCCAGGGGTTTACTGAAAAAGACCTTTGCTCAGTGCAGCACAGTGGCCCAGGGTCGCAGCCAAGGAACCTAAGATGATGGCGGTGGCGGGTCCCGCCACGAGCATGGGAGACAGTCTCGCTGAGTTCTCAGTCACCCACCACTGTAGGCCACAGATGGACTGGCCCTTCGGGGTTGTTGAAAGCACCATGGACAGGGCCCCCAATACCCACTCAGCGCAGTTCTCGGGTAGTTTAGCCTGTCTCCTTATGCCCCCACCCCTGCAGGGGTGGCAGGTTTGCAGGCTGCCAGGCGGTGCCTCCCCTCGGCACTGGTTTGTATTCTCAGTGGGGGGAACGTGGAGGAGAATGCACAAATTGCAGTGTCAAAGGACCTTCCTGACCATACCTGTTTGTCCTCTGTAACCATCAATGACACTAAGGGGACCTGGGAACTTCTGAGGGTTACTGTGTATCCAAGTACGTTCAGCTCCAGCATCCAGAGCCCTCACCTTCTGTTTATTTCTGGGGGACCGGTGACCAGTGAGCTCAACAAGGGGTCTCTGATCACCTCTAGTGGCCCTCACCTGGAGGCAGTCTTGGCCTACATCCTGTACCCAAGTGCAGGACACACCCACCCTGAACAGGACTCTATGCCTGGGGCCTCTGCTGAAGCCAGCAGGGCAGCAGGGATGGGGGACGGTGGGGCAGGTATAAACTGGTGTTCAGGTGTGAAGGTTTTCCACAGGCCGACCAACACAGTGTGGGGTTGTCAGTCTATCTGTTCAGATGGGATCCCTTTAGCAACGAGGTCAAACACAAGTGCTTCTGGGTTCTTTTTAGTGGGCCCTTCATAGCCGACTGGGATAGGCTTTCGGCTTCCAGAGCTGTCTTCCTCAGGTCTCCCCCACGCCAGTACCTGTCCCTGGAACTTGTCAGCGGCGGATCGCCCAACACTGTAAATGTCTCCTCCCACACCTGGGCTCAGCATGGATATCAGCGCGCCATACCAGGGGCTGGGGCAGACCTTCATTCCTGCAGTGAATGTGGCCTGACCAGGGCCTTCAAAGCCAGGGTGCTGTCTCATTTTCCCAACTCCCTAAGATCTGTTGTACCTCCTCTTCAGACTTCCAGGGCCCCCCATGCCCCGCTGGGTCAGGCCTCCCTGAACGCTGGAACAATCCCGTCAGTCTGGGGTGAGCGCCATGCCGGTGCTGCCCGAGGGAGGGGACGTATGTGGCAACATGGCTCATTTTTTTCTGCCTCCTGCCTGATCGGAGAAATGCCATCACCCCATATCTCACACCCACCCTAACCACGCCTGAGGACTTGCCTGACCTGTGCTGGAACGTGGCAGCTGTCTCAGTGAGCCTGGCAGAGGCATAGGCTTGCATCATGGAGGTTGCCTAAACTGGGGGCTGCCCCGCCTGCCGGGGTCGCCCAATGCTGGCCTTTTCTTTTCCTTTGTATCAAGGGTCGGACAGCAGGGGGCGTTAGCACTATTTCTCTGTCAATCACAACACCCGCCTCTTCCCTCTCCTCGCTTCCCAGGGATTCTCTGCCACAGTGCACTCTGCAGTTTCTCACACAAACCCATTAAAGCAGCTAGTGTTTTCAGGGCGTGCTTGTGCTCACGCTGTGGTCCACAGGCGTTTGACGTGTGGCCGTCCCTCCTCACACAGAAGTCCATGGCCAACCAGGGATTTCCCCCACTTCTTTCCCAAGGCCCATTTCTTCCATCTCCTGGCTCACTCACCAATTATTAGTTCAGAAACTGGCTCCTGTAGCCAGAGGGCAGGGAGAGATGGCAGAAAGAGGCAGACCCCTCCAGCCTGTAGGTGGCAGGTTTAACAAGCAAGAGAACTCACCTCCAAGGCTTGTGTGGGTGACCGTGAGACCGATCCGTGTCTGCACCCTTCCTCCAGAATCTTGGGAGTGCATAGAGAGGCCCGAGCTGGGCTCAGTCATGTGTGTGGTCCAGATGGTCTCAGTACATCTCTCCCGCAGGGCTGTGTTGTCAGGGCAGCTTCCCGGAGCAGGAAAGCAAGCAGGATGCACATTCCCAGGACAGGGGAGGAGGCGAGCAGCCCCGATTGCCGAGGTCCAGCTCGCAGGTGCACCAGGGGTCATGCCTACTCGAAGACCTCCCCCAGCAGAGGCTCAGGGCTTGGATTCTGGGCAGCGCCATCAGCTGGCGTCAACCCAGGCCAAGACTGAGGGAGTCCACGGGCAGAAGCTGCTGGCGCTCTGACACCCACGAGGACTCCTGCTCTCCTGGGCTCCTGGGCTCCTGGGCTCCTGAAGGACGGGTCACACCAAGGTGCAGCAAGCCACACGGACTGGGCGATGGGTGCCACAGGTAAAACGCCTCCCATGCTTTTCTATGCGGCCACCTTCCCATTTTGCTCTCCACTGGGTTGCTGAAGTTTCTTAATTGTTCTCCAGAGCGCTCAGGGCTGTTTTCATCAGCGCGTGATTGTTAAATCATTGTTTCAGTTGAGGTCTTAGCGACCTCCTAGTTCACTATCTGCTGATGTCACTCTCCTAAATTTTCTTTTTAAGAGATACAGGTGGTCTACGGGGAACACATTTTTACGCGGTATTGACTTTAGTTGGGCTGCATTCAGGGAGCTAGCCCAGCGGGGGCAAGCCAGGACCCAAGGAAAACTAGCTCATTTCCGCTGTCTTCTACAAAGGCACCCGATACCTGTCTTTGATGCTGAAGTTAGGTTAAGGAAGCACTCCGGGCAGAAGGGGCAGGCAATGACAGAGAGTAGAGTGATTTTTTTTTTTCTGCTTACAGAGGAAGATAAATTCCTGGGCCCTGATCCATTTACACTGGAGTCAACTCATTAAAGGTGTTGGAAATGTCTCTCAGTTGCTCAAGATTGGGACCACAGACCTTTCTCAGGAGCTGTGGGTGTGTCAGCCATCACACTGAAGGTCAGTGCCAGCCCTACCCCTCCAGCTGGGGGGCTTTGGGAGCAGGTATTGGTCTAGACCGCTGGGGTCATCGTCCATGGGTAAGGCATATGCTTGTATAAACTGACCTATGTCGTAGGGAGTGGAGGCCCAAGGAGCATCAGAGGCTTCCAGACATATCTGCTGGAGATCAGAAGGCTGGGAATCCCCTGATGAATTCCGATGAGAGGCCTCAGCCCCTCCGGGTTGCTCGATACCAGAAGGCTCAGGTGGCTTGTGGTCATAGTGTTCCGAAATGTTGAGACTCATGGGACTAGTGTTTGTAGACGTCTCGGCTGAAGGGACGGAAGCGGTTTTGTTTGGTGCTTCTAGGGATTGACTGGGTTGAGTGGGCCGCTGCTGTTTCCTCCTTTTGACACGCTGGTTCTTGAACCAAGTCTGGGGAGGGAGGAGGTGATCAGGTGAATAAAAGGGCATGGGTCCCAAGGGGGGCTCTCATTCCTCAGGAACTAGGTGGCTTGATGTGAGAAATCTTGCCTTGCATCTCTCCCTGTTTGTCTAAACAAGGGAATTTCTTTCTATCCTCTGCTTTCCTGGGCTCCAGAGGGCAGAGGGAGTGCGTGAATGTGTCTGCAATGCGTAGGATAGGACAGGTCAGGATGTATCAAGGAAAGGTATTGGTGAATGCTCTGAGTTTTCAAATAGAGGATTCTGGAGTCTGAGAATGTGAAGTGGGGGTCTAACTCGTGGTGCTTATGCACGGAATACTCTGTGAACCTTCGGGGCAAGGCATCTAGATGACTATGAATGTCCTGATTCAGGAGAAGCTAGAAGTAAACAGGAACAGCCCCGAAGGGGAGTACCTGAGATCCAGCCCCCAAAGAGTCGTGTGTAGCATTGTGGGTGTGGACTCAGAAGGTCTGGGTTCAAATTCTAGCTCTTGTGTTTATAATCCTAGGAAGACAGTTCCTCTCTGGGAGCCTAGGCCTCCTCAATAAAGTAGTGGTCATGAGAATAAAAATGTAAAGTACTTAACATCTGCCCTGGAGCATAGCAATTACTTAGTGGCCTCCTGCCTGATGATGAAAAGTACGGGAAGGTCTGGGCTAGGTGTGCTACCTAGAGACACGTTCAGGGGCGCACCTTTATTACTGATTCATCCAGATGGGTAACTGAAATCAGTTCGTTCATGGTGATCCAACTGGGGTACATGGTCTTTCCGAATGTATCTTTCAGTGCACGGACCTGTTCCAGAGTGAAGTTTGTGCGTCTCTGGCGAGCATACCTTGGCTTTTCTGCAAAGGAAATGGACAGAAAGCTTTCATTAAAAAATGTAATCAAAGGTAAATTTCTTACCTGAGCCTGACCTAGGAACAAAGAGCTTGGTCTAAAAAGTTGACTCATGCAACCCATGCCTCTGGCTGGAATTGTTCTGCACCCCAGAAAATCAGCACTAATTTCCCGAGTAGGACACATTCTAAGTTACAAATAGGGAGAGCTTATTTCTGGTGGCCTCGGTCTATAGCCCCTGGAAGATATATGCCAACCTCTCCATGACTTTGAACATCATTTTGTCTTCCCACCAACCTGGGGTCATCTTTCTGTTTTTCTGAAATTGTTTTGCCGACTGGAAAATGGCTCAAGCCTGTTTTAAAGGCAAGTAACTGTCTACTTGTTCTAGAGGAATATATTAGGAATTCATAGCCTAGGAAAATGAACCGGCCTAGTGAGAGAAAAGACACCTGTCCTTATTAGGGTAGTGACATGATGCCAACACTGGGTGCATGTGGTTCACGGAGTATTCAAGACCCTCTTGCTCTAAGCAGCCATAGACTCAGGGGCACTGCTGTCTACACTGCTTGGCCTCGGAGATCCTGAAGCTATTGATGTGACCATTTATTAATGGGGCCAGTGAGGGCAGCAGGTATGAAGCTTAGTGACCTGAGAACGAATGTCGGTTCTCGCATTTACTAGCCCTCTCACTTATATTCTTTGCCTCCATTTCTCTGTCAGTACAATGGCCCCAGATAATTCCCGCTTAGGGAAGACACGAGCATCCAAAATGGAAGTCTGTTAATTACAGACTTGGGCATAACAGGTGCAGAGTGGGAGGTGGGAGTTTTTATTATTATTTAAAATATAAATAAAACCAGGTCATCTAGTAATACCTGATCTATTTTACACGGAAGATTCTATTTATGTAGGAGACCCTTATTGTTCATACAAACACATGCAAAAACAAAAAGGCAGCATGCTACATGATCACCCCACTGTGAAGGCAAGAGGCCAGGCACACTGAGCTTTTCAGCATCTGTTCAAACACAAAGAGGGCAAAATTTGTAGGACATTATAGAAATAGTCCTCAAACATAAGGGAGAGAGAGACATCCATAAAAAGACATGATCAAAATGGGCAGAGGATCTGAACAGACACTTCTGCAAAGAAGAAATTCAGATGGCCAACAGGCACATGAAAAGATGCTCCACATCGCTAATCATCAGAGAAATGCAAGTTAAAACCACAATGAGATATCACCTCACACCAGTTAGGATGGCCGCCATCCAAAAGACAAACAATAAATGTTGGTGAGGATGTGGAGAAAGGGGAACCCTCCTACACTGCTGGTGGGAATGTAAATTAGTACAACCACTGTGAAAAGCAGTATGGAGGTTCCTCAAAAAACTCAAAATAGAAATACCATTTGACCCAGGAATTCCACTCCTAGGAATTTACCCTAAGAATGCAGCAGCCCAGTTTGAAAAAGACATATGCACCCCTATGTTGATCACAGCAATATTTACAATAGCCAAGAAATGGAAGCAACCTAAGTGTCCATCAGTAGATGAATGGATAAAGAAGATGTGGTACATATACACAATGGAATATTATTCAGCCGTAAGAAGAAAACAAATCCTACCATTTGCAACAACATGGATGGAGCTAGAGGGTATTATGCTCAGCAAAATAAGCCAGGTGGAGAAAGACAAGTATCAAATGATCTCACTCATCTGTGGAGTATAAGACAAAGCAAAAACTGAAGGAACAAAACAGCAGGAGACTCACAGAACCCAAGAACGGACTAACAGTTACCAAAGGGAAAGGGACTAGGGAGGATGGGTGGGAAGGGAGGGACGAGGGGGAAAAAGGGGCATTACGATTAGCAGATGTAATGTTGGGGGGGCACGGGGAGGGCTGTACAACTCAGAGAAGACAAGTAGTGATTCTATAGCATCTCACTATGCTGATGGACAGTGACTGTAATGGGGTATGTGGGGGGGATTTGATAATAGGGGGAGTCTACTAACCATAATGTTGCTCATGTAATTGTATATTAATAATACCAAAATAAAAATAAATAAATAAATAAATAAATAAATAAAAATAAATTATCATTAGAATTCCACTGGCCTTCATGTTAAAAGACAATGAACTGAGGACTGTAACATTCTTAAGGGAACCATTTTCAACCTAAAACTCTCCAAGCAGTCAAATTCATCCTTCCATGTGAGAATAGATTGAAGGCAGTGTCAGGCACTCATGGGCTCAGCCAATTTACTTCCCACATACCCTCTCTTAAGGAACCACATGAGGATGTAGTTTGACCAAGCAGAATGAAAAGCAGGGGTGGGAAGGAATTTGTGTGGAAAAAAGGAGGAGAGAGACAGAGGGAAGTCCCAGATTCATGCCTGCACACCAGGCCTAGAAAGCAGAGGGACACAGTGCCAGATGGAAGACAAACAAGAAAATGGATTCAACCAACTATTTGATGGGTTTTGAGTATTTGGGAAAAAATACTGAATATGCCATAGGCTGAACTGATCAATTATGCTGTGGAAAATTAAGAAAGATGCCTCTTAAGCACATGAAGAAAAAAAAGGAAATTATTAACACTTCTATATACCAAATAACACTTATTTTCTTTCTTTTTTTTTTATTAAGGTATCATTGATACACACTCTTATGAAGGTTTCACATAAAAAACAGCGTGGTTACTACATTCACCCATAATATTGAGTCCCCCCTACACCCCATGGCAGTCACTGTCCATCAGTGTAGTAAGATGCCACAGAGTCACTAGTTGCCTTCTCTGTGCTGTGCTGTCTTCCCCGTGATCCCCCCACACCATGTGATAACACTGTTATTTTCATAACAACATATGCAATTTAGGTTAAATGAGGTGTTCTGGTATGGACTAATTCTGCAGTAAACAATATTGATATAAGTCTTATGAAAATATGTTGGTATTGATTGACTTAATCAAATAGCTTTAAGAGAGCAAAACTGAGGAGGGGTGTGGCTGGGAGTCTAAAATCACCATGTATCAAAGAGGTCAATTATAAAAGTGATGAACTAGACTTCCGGGAAGATGGCAGCGTGAGCAGGGCGACAGAAATCTCCTCCCAAAACTATATATATCTATGAAAATACAGCAAATACAACTATTCCTAAAAGAGAGACCAGAATACACAGGAAAGTGCACAGCGTGCAGCTACACCCAAGAGGACTCGGCACTCCACGAGGCGGGTAAGATACGGAGCCGCGACACGGCGAGACACGAGCACTCCCCCACCCCAGCGCACCGGCGGGAGGAGAGGATTCAGAGCCGGGAGGGAGTGGAAGTACACCCCGCGAAGTAGCCAGCCCCCGTGATCTGCGCGGGGAGCGCTGACACACATCGTGCAGTGTAGCGGAGATTGGAGAGACAGAGGGGCAGGATCTGAGCAGGGAATGCGCCAGGGTGGTTGCAGCCGGCTCCCGGGAAGGAAAAAAAAAAGCGAGCACTTTTTTCAGCGGTCTTAAAGAGAAAGGAGCCCAGCGGAGGAGCCGGATCGCCCTGGCACACTCAGCCCAGCAGGCTGGGAGTCCTGGGGAGTTTTGGACCCCTTAGCTGGCGACTGGGAAAGGGTGGCTGCACTTAGACTTCTCACAGAGATCAACAGCCTCCCATTCGTTCCCACCCCTGCCAGAGCGATAAAGGGCCCTGCGGAGCGGCACGGCCACAGCTGCGGAAGAGTGGAGCAACAGCACCACCTACAGCATTCCCACAGAATCCACTCCAAGTGGGCGTTTTTTTCTTTTTTTCTTTTCGTTGTTTTGTTTTGTTTTTTCTTCTCTTTCTTTTTTCTTTCCTTTTCTTTCTTTTTTTTCTTTTTAAAGTCTTAAAGAGCCCAACTGACATACGTGGCAACTACCAGCGACCACTTCTATAGCCATGAAAAGACAGAGGAGTACGGTCCAGACTAAGATCAACCAGACAACCCCAGAGAGGGAGACTGAAGGGATGGAAATGCACAGTCTTCCTGAAAAAGAATTCAGAATAAAAGTCATAACCATGCTGATGGATCTCCAGAGAAATGTGCAAGAGCTGAGGGAGGAAGTGAGGGAAGTGAGGAAAGACAATGCAGAAATCAGACAAGCGATCAACGGGCTTAACAGCAGACTGGATGAGATGCAAGAGACTGTTAATGGAATAGAAATCAGAGAACAGGAATACAGAGAAGCTGAGGCAGAGAGAGATAAAAGAATCTCTAGGAATGAAAGAATATTGAGAGAACTGTCTGACCAATCCAAACGGAACAATATTCGCATTATAGGAGTACCAGAGGAGGAAGAGAGAGAAAAAGGGATAGAAAGTGTCTTTGAAGAAATAATTGCTGAAAACTTCCCCGTGCTGGGGAAGGAAATAGTCTCGCAGTCCACGGAAGCCCACAGATCTCCCAACACAAGGGACCCAAGGAAGACAACACCAAGACACATAATAATTAAAATGGCAAAGATCAAAGATAAAGACAGAGTATTAAAGGCAGCTGGAGAGAGAAAAAAGATCACCTACAAAGGAAAACCCATCAGACTATCGTCAGACTTCTCAACAGAAACCTTACAGGCCAGAAAAGAATGGCATGATATATTTAACGTTATGAAACAGAAGGGCCTCGAACCAAGAATATTGTATCCAGCACGATTATCATTTAAATATGAGGAGGAATTAAACAATTTCCAGACAAGTGAAAGTTGAGACAGTTTGCCTCTCATAAACCACCACTGCAGGATATCTTAAATGGACTGCTCTAGGGGGAAGCACCACGAAGGCTAAAAAGATGTCACCAGAGAAAATAAAATCATAGCAAAGAAAGCAGACCATCCAGATACTAACTAAAGGCAAAGAATAAAACACCTAGTATAGAAAGAATGGAGGAGGAAGAATAAGAAGGGAGAGAAATAAAGAAACATCAGACTGTGTTTACAATAACTTAACAAGAAAGTTAAGTTAGATTGTTAGATAGCAAAGAAGCAAGCCTTGAACCTTTGGTAACCACGAATCTAAAGCCAGCAATGGCAATAAGTACATATCTATCAATAATCACCCTAAATGTAAATGGACTGAATGCACCAATCAAAAGACAGAGAGTAACAGAATGGATAAAAAAGCAAGACCCATCTATATGCTGCATACAAGAAACTCACCTCAAATCCAAAGATATACACAGACTAAAAGTGAAGGGATGGAAAAAGATATTTCATGCAAACAACAAAGAGAAAAAAGCAGGTGTTGCAGTACTTGTATCAGACAAAATAGACTTCAAAACGAAGAAAGTAGCAAGAGATAAAGAAGGACATTACATAATGATAAATGGGTCAGTCCAAAAAGAAGATATAACCATTATAAATATATATGCACCCAACACAGGAGTGCCAGCATATGTGAAACAAATACTAACAGAATTAAAGGAGGAAATAGACAGCAATGCATTCATTTTAGGAGATTACAACACACCACTCACTCCAGAGGATAGATCAACCAGACAGAGAATAAGTAAAGACACAGAGGCACTGAACAACACACTAGAACAGATGGACTTAACAGACATCTACAGAACTCTAGACCCAAAAGCAGCAGGATACACATTCTTCTCAAGTGCACATGGAACATTTTCCAGAATAGACCACATACTAGGCCACAAAAAGAACATCAGTAAAGTCAAAAATGTTGAAATCCTACCAACCAACTTCTCAGATCACAAAGGTATAAAATTAGAAATAAATTTTAGAGAGAAATCTAAAAGGTTCACAAATACATGGAGACTTAACAACATTCTCCTAATTAATCAATGGGTTAATGACGAAATCAAAAGAGAAATCAGAGAATATATGGAGACTAATGACAACAACAACACAAAGCCACAACTTCTGTGGGACGCAGCAAAGGCAATTCTAAGAGGAAAGTATATTGCAATCCAGGCCTATTTAAAGAAGGAAGAACATTCCCAAATGAATAGTCTAAAGACACAATTACTGAAATTGGAAAAAGAAGAACAAATGAGGCCCAAAGACACCAGAAGGAGGGACAAAATAAAGATCAGAGAAGAAATAAGTAAAATTGAGAAGAATAAAACAATAGAAAAAAATCAATGAAACCAAGAGCTGGTTCTTTGAAAAAATAAACAAAATAGATAAATCCCTAGCCAGACTCATCAGGAGAAAAAGAGAATCTACACACATAAACAAAATCAGAAATGAGAAAGGAAAAATAACGACGGACCCCACAGAAATACAAAGAATAATAAGAGAATATTATGAGAATCTATATGCTAACAAGCTGGAAAACCTAGAAGAAATGGACAACTTCTTAGAAAAATACAACCTTCCAAAACTGACCAAACAAGAAACAGAAAAACTAAACAGACCAATCACCAGCAACGAAATTGAATCGGTAATCAAAAAGCTACCCAAGAACAACCCCCCCGGACCTGATGGAGTCATCTGTGAATTCTACCAGACATATAGAGAAGAAATAACACCCATTCTCCTTAAAGTTTTCCAAAAAAATGGAAGAGGAGGGAATACTTCCAAACCCATTCTATGAAGCCAGCATCACTCTAATACCAAAACCAGGCAAAGACCTCACCAAAAAAGAAAATTACAGACCAATATCCCTGATGAATGTTGTCGGCTCCCTCCCTGCCTCTGACCTGCTGACTGCGACATGATGAGATATCGAAGACCTGAAAGGACCAGCCAGGGGACTCAAGGCGTAACAGCTCAAGAGTGATGCTGAGAGAGCACCTCTCACATTTATTGATGAAATGGTTGCTAACAACAATAGAATTCTGCATAGGGAACTCAATACACTATCATTAATCAACAACTCCAAGCTTGATTCTCAACAGTCTCCAATCTTTTGGACCATAACGAACAAATTCCAATACAGTGAACAAGTTCTCACAAGGTGAACAATGCAAGGGCAGTCATATCACAGAAACTGATTCAGTTACTATAATCAATCAAGTCAACTATGATTATTCATATGATTTTTATACTTAAATTATAAGTGAATCCCACAGAACAGAGATGCAAAAATACTCAACAAAATATTAGCAAACCGAATTCAAAAATACATCAAGAGGATCATACACCATGATCAAGTGGGATTCATCCCAGGGATGCAAGGATGGTACAACATTCGAAAATCCATCAATATCATCCACCACATCAACAAAAAGAAGAACAAAAACCACACGATCATCTCCATAGATGCTGAAAAAGCATTTGACAAAATTCAGCATCCATTCATGATTAAAACTCTCAACAAAATGGGTATAGAGGGTAAGTACCTCAACATCATAAAGGCCATATATGACAAACCCACAGCTAACATCATACTTAACAGTGAGAAGCTGAAAGCTTTTCATCTAAGATCGGGAACAAGACAGGGATGCCCACTCTCTCCACTGTTATTCAGCATAGTACTGGAGGTCCTAGCCACGGCAATCAGACACAACAAAGACATACAAAGCGTCCAGATTGGTAAAGAAGAAGTCAAATTGTCACTATTTGCAGATGGCATGATACTGTACATAAAAAAACCCTAAAGACTCCACTCTAAAACTATTAGAACTAGTATATGAATTCAGCAAAGTTGCAGGATAAAAATTAACACACAGAAATCTGTTGCTTTCCTATACACTAACGATGAACTAACAGAAAGAGAAATCAGAAAAACAATTCCTTTCACAATTGCATCAAAAAGAATAGAATACCTAGGAATAAACCTAACGAAGGAAGTGAAAGACCTGTACTCTGAAAACTACAAGACACTCCTAAGAGAAATTAAAGAGGACACTAACAAATGGAAATTCATCCATGCTCTTGGCTAGGAAGAATAAATATTGTAAAATGGCTATACTACCTAAAGCTATCTACAGATTCAATGCAATCCCTATCAAACTACCAACAGCTTTGTTCAATGAACTCGAACAAATAATTCTAAAATTTATATGGAACCACAAAAGACCCCTATGCCAAAGCAATCCTGAGAAGGAGGAATAAAACAGGGGGAATTACGCTCCCTGACTTCAAGCTCTACTACAAAGCCACAGTAATCAAGACAATTTGGTATTGGCACAAAAACAGACCCACAGACCAGTGGAACAGAATAGAAAATCCAAACATATACAGTCAATTAATATTTGATAAACGAGCCTTGGATATACAATGGGGAGATGACTGCCTCTTCAGCAGCTGGTGTTGGTAAAACTGGACAGGTACATGTAAGAGAATGAAACAGGACTACTGTCTGGCTCCATACACAAAGGTAAACTCAAGGTGGATCAAAGACCTGAATGTAAGTCATGAAACCATAAAACTCTTAGAAAAAAACATAGACAAAAATCTCTTGGACATAAACATGAGCAACTTCTTCATGAACATATCTCCCCGGGCAAGGGAAACAAAAGCAAAAATGAACAAGTGGGACTATATCAAGCTGAAAAGCTTCTGTACAGCAAAGGACACCATCAGTAGAACAAAAAGACATCCTACAGTATGGGAGAATATATTCATAAATGACGTATCTGATAAAGGGTTGACATCCAAAATATATAAAGAACTCATGCACCTTAACAAACAAAAAGCAAATAATCCAATTAAGAAATGGGCAGAGGACATGAATAGACACTTCTCCAAAGAAGAAATTCAGATGGCCAACAGGCACATGAAAAGATGCTCCACATCGCTAATCATCAGAGAAACGCAGATTAAAACCACAATGAGATATCACCTCACACCAGTGAGGATGGCCAACATCCAAAACACAAACAACAACAAATGTTGGCGAGGATGTGGAGAAAAGGGAACCCTCCTACACTGCTGGTGGGAATTTCAACCATTGTGGAAAGCAGTATGGAGGTTCCTCAAAAAACTCAAAATAGAAATACCGCTTGACCCAGGAATTCCACTCCTAGGAATTTACCCTAAGACTGCAGCAGCCCAGTTTGAAAAAGACATATGCACCCCTTTGTTTATTGCAGCACTATTTACACTAGCCAAGAAATGGAAGCACCCTAAGTGTCCATCAGTAAATGAATGGATAAAGAAGATGTGGTACATATACACAATGGAATATTATTCAGCCGTAAGAAGAAAACAAATCCTACCATTTGCAACAACATGGACGGAGCTAGAGGGTATTATGCTCAGTGAAATAAGCCAGGCCAAAAAAGACAAGTATCAAATGATTTCACTCATATGTGGAGTATAAGAACAAAGAAAAAACCTGAAGGAACAAAACAGCAGGAGACTCACAGAACCCAAGAATGGAATAATAGTTACCAAAGGGAAAGGGACTGGGGAAGATGGGTGGGAAGGGAGGGATAAGAGGGAAAAAGGGGCATTACTATTAGCAGTTATAATGTTGGGGGGGGCATGGGGAGGGCTGTACAACTCAGAGAAGACAAGTAGTGATTCTATAGCACCTCACTACGCTGATGGACAGTGAGTGTAATGGGGTTGGTGGGGGGGGGGGAACCTGATGAAAGGGGTAGTTTAATAACCATAATATTGCACATGTAATTGTAGATTAATGATACCAAAATAAATTATTTAAAAAAGTGATGAACTAACCAATATTTATTAGTTCATATGGGGCAGTATCAGAAGGGGTGGTTGCAAGTTCTGATAAGTGGGCAGGTTGAGGCATAATATTGCTTTTTCTATTATTAAAATAGAATTGTTTACAAAAAATTTCAAGTGAAAAGATGAATAAAGCTCTATTTGTGTCCTTAGGCACTTCTACACTAGGTTTTCCAAGGACAATAATCAAAGGAAAATATTGGTAAATATCACATCAGTATTTAAAATACTTGGACAACACAACTCATTAAGTAAATTGTAAAACACAAGCCACAAACTAGGGCAATGTATTTGCAACACTTATAAGGGATATTAGTCTCTAGCATACAGCACAAATGTTCTCCTAAGACTCAAGACAAAAAAATATTAGAAAAATGGAAAAGGCGAGAAGTGGGAAATTAGCACAGGAGAAAAAAGCACAATGGACTTTGAAGTGGAGTGAAGTCTCCGTTTCACTGGGTGATAAAGAAATGGAAGTTGGATCAAATATCAAGTACTATTTTATACCCACTGTCAAAAACAAGACAACAGGCCCCAAACCGAGTCACCTCTGCTAAGCCCCAGGTCACCACCACACAGAGACTTAGTCACAGTTTCAGATGACCCAGAAACAGAATCGCAAACCAATCAATGAGGAATTGGCTTATCAGCAGTGGTTAGGCGGGCACCTGATAGACCCCTGCCTTCCCCAAAAGGAAAGTAACTTTGTAACGACCAGTCTGGTTTTTTTGCCTAGTACAGCTTCCGTGTTGCACCCTTCTGCCTATAAACGCCTTTCACGTTGTACATTTCCTTGGAGCTCCTTGCCCTCTGCTAGACGGGCTGCTACCCAATTTATGAACTGCTGAATAAAGCCAATAAGATCTTTACAACAGACCCAGTTGAAGTTTGGTTTCTAACACCACCAAATGGTTGACATTTAAAACGTTTAAGTACCTACCAGATCTTAAAAAAGACATGGAGAGACAAAAACCTCACGTTACTGGTGGGGGTCCAGTTACAAATTGTTCTCCAAGTGCGCCCTGTTCGTATGACCTTGTGGCTCCTCAAATGGGCCAGCTGGTGTCTGGGTGGCCCAGGGGCTGCCACAGAGTCTCAGCCCTCCCACCTTGGCACGTCCGCAGCCCAGCCAGCCGGCCTCGAGCACCCCAAGCAGATGTTGTCTCTGCCCCAGCTTACCTGCCATAGTCTTCCTCAGTGACCACTGTGTGTTCTCTGAGCTCCTGAACTTAGCCTATGTATCTGCCGGGTTTAGAGCCCAAACATTTAAGCAAAATGTTAATGTGATCAGTCCCTGCCCATCCCTCCCTAAAGTCACACCCTCGGCTAATCCACTCAATCATGCTTATTGAGAACCTGATCCTATGCCTGGTGCTGTGTGGGGGCCCTGGGAATAAAACTGCTTTAAGACTGAATTCCTGGCCTCCTGTAGTGGAGGAAACCATATGAAAGTCAAGCAAACAGAAAATGGATAAAATGTTCAAAAATTCCACCTGGGCCAAAAATAAGTAGACAGGGTCCTGAGAAAAAGAGTGACCTGGAGACGGAGGGGAAGCCCCCAGGGGAGTGCTGGGGGGACGTGCAGAAGCCCCTCACCCTCGGTCCAGCCCTGCCTCTCCCCGAGGAGCCGGCGGCAGGGCAGGGCCAAGGTCTTGGCCGAACTAAATCACAGGCGATCTTGTAACTCACAGAGTTTGGATCTGGGACAGTTGAAAGCTAAGCAAGGGAACTTCACATACGAATTGCGTTTTTAAAAAATCATGCCTCTTACCTTCCCTTTCCCGGTCCCTCTGTTCTCTGTTTTCTCCACCTTTCAGGAGACATACTTGCTCATTTATTTATTCCTCCCCACAGTGTTCTTCTCCATTGACAGGTGTTATTCAGGAAGTGGGTCTAACTCGGTGGGTGAGTGCCTAAGCCCTGGACTCCCCACACCCCAGGTGGACCCGACTTCTCTGAAGTGGAGCTGGGATTCTGGCCTTGACCCGTCTTACCTGCCCCCACCCCACCCTCACCCCTGTCTTCCCACCCCCATCAGCCTGGTTTGGAGACGTCTTGAGAGAGCCCACAGCCCTGGCCCTGCAGACACTGTAGGCAGGTCAAGGCCCAAACGGTCGCAGGGCCCAGAGCCCATCCATCTGTATTTCCTGAAAGAAGAAAAGTCAGGGCAACTTTTAAAGCGATCCACGGTAGAAACGCCTTTCCACATATCTATGCGAAAGGATAAAGCGGGCCTCAGATTTGCCATGTAAATTTGAGAACCTGCCACTGGTGCCTCCTTTTGAGATTAGTGAGGATGGTGGAAAGAGGATGATATAGTCAAAGAGCATGAATGTCAACATTGCAGCGGGTTTTGCAGGAGTTAATGCAAAAAAGAAAAAAACCAGCCTTGTCCTCTTCTTCACTTGAGAAAGGGACATGAGCTTCAAACTTAACAATTTGTCTACTTAACAGTTGTCAGAGTGGCACTCTGCCAAGTCTCGTTCTAGTGAACGGGAAATCAAGGTTTGTACAAATAGAACTCATTCCCGTCCTCGAGAGCAGTGGCGCTCTCGCAAGGAAAGCAGAAAATACACAAGTGGACAAGTCAATGAGGAGTGTCTGATTTTGATATGTGCTGGTATCACCGATGCCCCCAACAGCACTGGTTGGAGGAGGTACGTCAGACGGGAAAGCCAAGAAAAACATCTCTGAGGAAGTGTCATTTTTACTGAAGGATAAGGAAGAGCATTCTCAGCGAGTGGAACAGCAAATGCAAAGGCCCAGAGACATGAAAGAGCTTTTAATGTCCGAAGAACAGATAGGAGGCTACTATATAATCATACATATAGTATACTATATAAGAGTAGCTGAGGTATACTGTGGAGGGAGGTAGTGGGGAAAGATGAAATTGGAGAGGCAGACCAAGTTGGAATCACAGGGAAAAAACTTGGACTTTATGCAAAGTGAAGTAGAAAGCCATATAAGGGGCCTCGGGGGCCTGGGAAGAGCCAGTCCACTCTGCTTACCATGAGGTACTTGAGAAATGAGAGCAAAAACAACCTCAACTTAAGAGAGAGTTAATGGGGTGCCAGGAGTCCCCCCAATAGGCTGGGTATAGTTGAGGCAGGAGGCTGAGGAGGTTTTGAAGTTCATGTCCCTTTCTCAAGATTTTCTCTTGCTGTTGCATCTGCTTTTTTTTTTCCATTCAAGGAATTTAATTCAAACTGAAATGTCTTGATACAAAATATTAAAGCACAGACTACGGAACCAAATTATTGGGTATGAATCCGTCATGGCAGCCTCTTTGTGACTTTGAGCAAGTGTTGTTCCTTGTGCTTCGAGCATCGGCCCCCATTACCCTCCCTGGCCCCATGCACTACCTGCTCTGATCTCCTAGACCAGGTCAGAACCTCTGTTTTATGCTGCCAGCATTCCTGTACTTCATTACAGCCTTGCTATGTGTATCGGTGTGGGTATCTGATTATGCTTATCTCCATCGGGGAGGGCTCTGTCTTTCCCAGAGAGCCTCAAAGTCCTGCTCAGGGTCCAGCCCGTGGTAGTTGCTCATTGCAAGAGTCTAGTAGGCATGAAAAAGACCCTGGACATTTCTGGCTGTAATTAACCTTGAGACTACAGGATTTTGAATGTAGATAAAACTTTTGATTACTTTGTGTCAATTGCAGTATTGTGAGCCTTTCTTTTATTGAAGTATATAGCTGATACACAATCCTATATTGGTTTCAGGTAGTCAACATAATGATTTGACAGTTATATACAGTCCTGCATGCTCAGCGCAATAAGTGTGAGCTTGTTTTTTTTTTCCTTTGGTAAATATGCTTTTAATGATTTAGGAAGATTCAAGCACAGATATACAGAACTAAAACAGCTACTGCCAGCCTACTTTGCAATTTCTTTTTTATTGAGATATAATTCATGTACCATGAAATTCACTCTTTTAGTGTACAATTCAGTGGTTTTTGGAATATTCACCAAGTTCTTCAACCATCACCACTATTTAATTCCAGAAAATTTTCATTACCCTATACCCATGAGCAACCACTCCCCACCCTCCCTCCCCCGATCCCTGGTAACCACTGATCTTTCTGTCTCTATGGATTGACCTGTTGTAGACATTTCATAAAAGTGGAATTATAAAACATGGCCTTTTGTATCTGGCTTCTTTTGTTTTGCTTAATGTTTTCTAGATTCACCCATATTGTATCATGTATCAGAACCTTATTCCTTTTTATGGATGGATAATATTCCATTGTATTTATATACTGCCTTGTGTTTATCCATTCATCACTTACTGGATATTTGGATTGTATTGTTCCCACACTGGGGATATTATGAATAACTCTGCCATGAACATTTGAGTACAAGTTTTAGTGTGGGCCTATTGAGGAACTGCCCAACCATTTTCCAAGAGGCTGTGCCAATTTACATTCCCATTGGCAATGTATGAGGGTTCCCGCTTCCCCACATTTTGCCAATACTTGTTATTATCTATGTTTGTTGTTATAGTCATAACTTGTGGGAACCATGTAGTTTTGATTTCCATTTTCCTAATAACTAGAGATATTAAGTATCTTTTCACATGCTTATTGGTCATTTGTACATCTTCTTTGGAAAACTGCCTGTTCAAATCCTTTTTCACTTCCTTGATAGTGTCTTTTGAAGCAGAAAAATTTAAATTTTTGATAAAGTCTAATTTGTTCTTTTATTTGTTTGTATTTTTAGTGTCATTTAAGAAACCATTGACCAATCCAAAGTCATGAAGAGTTATGCCCATGCTTTCAACTAAAAGTTTTACAGTTTGACCTATATTTAGATCTTCAATCCTTTTGAGTTAATTTTTGTATATTTTGGCACAAGGTAGGGTTCTAATTTTATTCTTTTGCACATGAGTATACAGTTGTCCCAGCAGCAACCTGGCTATTCTTTCCCTGCTGAATTGTCTTGACAAATATCAACTCACTTTCATGGTATGGGCTCATTTCTGGGTTTAAAATTCTATTCCATTGACCTATAGATCTGTTGGTCAGTAGCACACACTTTTGATTACCATGCTTTGTAGAAAATTTTGAAATTGGGGCATGTAAGTCCTCCAACTTTTTTCTTTTTTCAAGAGTGGTTTGGCTATTCTGGATCCCTTGCATTTCCATATGAATTTTAGAATCAGCTCGTCAATTTCTGCAAATAAGTCAGCTGGGATTTTATTAGGGATTGCACTGAATCTGTAGATCGATTTAGGAGGGTATTTTCACTTAATATTAAGTCTTCTGATCCATGTACAGGATGTCTCCATTTATTTAGGCCTTTAATTTCCTTTGATGGTGTTTGGTGGTTTTCAGCATACAAATCTTTTTTTGGTATGTTTATTCTTAAGGTTTTTTTTCTTTTTAATGCTATTGTAAGTGAGATTTGTTTTCTTAATTTCATTTTGGATTTTTCATTAGTGTATAGAAATACAGATGAATTTTGTATATTGATCTTATATCTTGCAAATGTCCGATCTTGTTTATTAGTTTTAATGAGGTTTGTGTGTGTGTGTAGATACCTTTGAATGTTCTCTATATGTGATCATGTCATCTACAAATAGGAATAGTTTTACTTCTTCCTTTCCAATCTCAATGACTTTTATTTGTTTTTCTTGTCTGGTGTTCCTGGCTAAAACCTCCATATGATGTTGAGTAGAAGCAGTAAGAGCTGACATCCTCATCTTGTTCAAAGCTTTCACCATTAAGTATGATGTTGATGGTGGGTGTTTGTAGATGCCCTTTATCAGGTTGAGGAAATTCTCATGTATTCCTAATTTGTTGAGTGTTTTATCATGAAAAGGTGTTATATTTTGGCAAATACCTTTTTTTTTGCGTCATTGGACATGATGTGCAGTTTCATCTTTTCGTCTGTTAAATGGGATATTGCACTGATGGAATCTCACACGCTGAACTAAGCCTGCATTCCTGGAATAAATCCCACTTGGTTGTGGTGAATAATCCTTCTTCTATGTTGTTGGATTCAGTTTGCCAGATTTTTGTTAAGGATTTTTGCATCGTAAGGGATATTGGCCTGTGGTTTTCTTTTCTCCTGATGTCTGGCTTTATTATCAGGGTACTGTTGGCTTCTTAGAGTGAATTGGAAAGTGTCCACTTCTTTTTTGGAAGAGTGTGTGAAAGACTTGTGGTAATTCTCCTTTAAACATTTGGTAGAAATCACCGTGAAGCCATCTTGTCCTGGCTTTACCTTAAGGAAAGTTTTTTATTACTTTATCAATCTCTTGTTATAAGTCTACTGAGATTTTCTACTTCTTTTTGAGTCATTTTTGGTAGTTTCGGTCTTTGTTGGATTTTGTGTGTTTCATCTAAGCTAATCTAATTTCTTGGCACACAATTGTTCATAGTATACCCCTTAATAATTTTTATTTCTGTGAGGTCTATAGTAATGAGCCTCTTTCATTCTTGATTTTAGTAACTTGAGTTATTTCTCTTTTTTTCTTGGTCATTCTAGCTAAAGGTTTGTCAGTTTCACTGCTTTTTTTTTTAGGGAACCAACTTTTAGTTTCATTTATTCTGTATTTTTTTCTTTTTCATTTATTTCTACTTAAATATTAATTATTTTCTTCTTTCTCTGGACTTTATTTGCTCTTTTTTTTGTTTCTTAAGGATAAAGATTAGGTCACTGATTTAAGATCTTTCCTCTTTGTTAATACAGTCATTTATAGCTGTAAATGTCTAAGCACTGCTTTTACTTCATCCCATAAATTTTGGTATGTTGTCTTTTCATTTTCATTCATCTCAAAGTATTAAGTGTAAGCTTGTTTTTAAGTTGGTAATTATGTGTTGTCACTTTAGCTGGTACTCTGGGGGGCTTTCACTGGCTGTCTCAGGCATGCCCAGTTTGCAAGCCACAATTTTATTGTCCTATTTTAATTTAACATACGTATAAAAATGTGCACAAGTGATTAGTGGACAGTTGGTGCTTTAGCCCACCCACGATCAGTACCCGGATTGAGAAACAGAATATGACCAGCTTCCTAAAAGCCCCTCACATCCCTTTCAGTCTCTGCCCATCTGATGGTAACTGCTCTTCTGGCTGCTGACATCGGAGGGTAGTTTGGCTGGGTTTCCAACTTTATATGCATGCACTGCACAGGATGTGCTCTCATGTGTCTAGCATCTTTTGCTAGACATATTGTTTCCATCTAGTTCAGTGCATTCACTCATTCTCATTCCTGCATTGTACTCCATTGTGTAAGTGTGCCAATTTTTAAATCCACCCTAATGTTGTTCAGCATTTGGGTAGTTTTTGGCTATTACAAATAGGGCTGCTATGAACATTCTTGTACATATATTTTGGTGAATGTATATAAGCATTTCTATATTTTCTGAGGAGATTTCCCCAGGATCCAGACTTGGGGATTACCCTTTCCCAAAGACCATATATCCCTTGTTGACCTTATTTCTATGTACTCTTTTCAACTGGTCATTGGGGCCTCCTACCATCTAGGATTTCCAAGTGGGGTTTGTACTGGTTTCTTGTTTGTTTGAATAAACTTTTTATTTTAGAATAATTTTAGATTTGCAGAAAAGTTGTAAAGATAGTACAGAGAGTTTCCATATATACTACACCCAGCTTCCCCTAATGTTAACATCTTACCTACCCAATGCCTTTGCCAAAACTAAGGGATTTACATTGGTATACCACTGGTATATTATTACATCCATGTGTACATAATATGTACACAAATTATGTTGCATACATATGTATGTAATATTGGTATATGATTAAGTAAATTTCAGACTTCATTTGGATTTCACCAGTTTTCCCACTAATGTCCTTTTTTAAGACACATGCATAATGACATTTATCCATCATTATAATATTATACTGAGTACTATTGCTGCCATAAAAATCCTCTGTGCTCCACCTATTCTTCTCCTCTGCCCCCTAAGTATGGGCAACTACTGATCATTTTACTGTCTCCATAGTCTTGCTTTTTTCTGAACATCATATGATCAGAATTATACATATGTAGCCTTTTCGGATTGGTTTCATTCACTTTGTAATATGCGTTTAAGTTTCTCCCATATCTTCTCAAGACTTAATATCTCATTTCTTTTTAGCACTGTCTGGATGTACCACAGTTTATTTATCCATTCACCTACTGAGAGACATCTCAATTGCTTCCAAGTTTTGGCAATTATAAATAAAGCTGCTATAAACATTCATGTGCAGATCCCTACCAAAATACCAACAGCATTCTTCAATGAACTATAACAAATAGTTCTAAAATTCATATGGAACCACAAAAGACCCCAAATAGCCAAAGCAATCCTGAAAAGGAAGAATAAAGCAGGGGGGATCTCACTTCCCAACTTCAAGCTTTACTACAAAGCCACAGTAATCAAAACAATTTGGTACTGAAACAAGAACAGACCCACAGACCAGTGGAACAGAATAGAGAGCCCAGATATAGACCCACACATATATGGCCAATTAATATACGATAAACGAGCCATGGATATACAATGGGGAAATGACAGCCTCTTCAACAACTGGTGTTGGAAAAATTGGACAGCTACATGCAAGAGAATGAAACTGGATTATTGTCTAACCCCATACACAAAAATAAACTAAAAATGGATCTAAGACCTGAATGTAAGTCACGAAACCATAAAATTCGTAGAAGAAAACACAGGCAAAAATCTCTTGAACACAAACACGAGCAACTTTTTCTTGAACACATTTCCTCAGGCGAGGGAAACAAAAGCAAAAATGAGCAAATGGGACTATATCAAACTAAAAAGCTTCGGTACAGCAAAGGACACCACCAGTGGAACAAAAAGGCATCCTACAGTATGGGAGAACATATTCGTAAATGATATATCCGATAAGGGGTTAACATCCAAAATATATAAAGAACTCATACGCCTCAACACCCAAAAAACAAATAACCCAATTAAAAAATGGGAAGAGGATCTGAACAGACACTTCTCCAAAGAAGAAATTCAGATGGCTAACAGGCACATGAAAAGATGCTCCACATCACTAATTAGCAGGGAAATACAAATTAAAACCACAATGAGATATCACCTCACACCAGTTAGGATGGCCAACATCCAAAAGACAAGAAACAACAAATGCTGGCAAGGATGAGGAGAAAGGGGAACCCTCCTACACTGTTGGTGGGAATGTAAATTAGTTCAACCATTGTGGAAAGCAATATGGAGGTTCCTCAAAAAACTAAAAATAGAAATACCATTTGACCCAGTCATTCCACTCCTAGGAATTTACCCAAAGAAAACAAGATCCCTGATTCAAACAGACATATGCACCCCCATGTTTATCACAACACTATTTATAATAGCCAAGAAATGGAAGCAACCTAAGTGTCCATCGGTAGATGAATGGATAAAGAAGATGTAGTACATATACACAATGAAATATTATTCAGCCATAAGAAGAAAACAAATCCTACCATTTGTGACAACATGGATGGAGTTAGAGGGTATTATGCTCAGTGAAATAAGCCAGGTGGAGAAAGACAAGTACCAAATGATTTCCCTCATTTGTGGAGTATAACAACGAAGCAAAACTGCTGAAGGAACAAAACAGCAGCAGACTCACAGAACCCAAGAATGGACTAGCGGTTACCAAAGGGTAAGGGGTTGGGGAGGGTGTGTGTGGAGGGAGGGAGAAGGGGATTATGGGGTACTATGATTAGCACATATAATGTAGGGGGGGCAGAGGGAAGGCAGTATATATAGCATAGAGAAGACAAGTAGTATCTCTATAGCATCTTACTATGCTGATGGACAGCGACTATAATGGGGTATGGAAGGGACTTGATAATAGGGGGGAATGTAGTAACCACAATGTTTCTCATGTGAAACCTTCAAAAGATTGTATATCAATGACGCCTTAATTTAAACAAATAAAATAAAATAAATACTCGTGCAGGTTTTGTGTGGATATGTTTTCAACACCTTAAGGCAAATATATTAAGGGCACCACTGCTGGATCATATAGTAAGAATATGTTTAGTTCTGTAAGACACCACCAAACCGTCTTCCAAAATGACTACCATTCAGCTCCCCACCAGCAATGAATGAGAGTTCCTGCTGCTCCACATTCTCACCAGCATTTGTAGTTGTCAGTGTTTTAGATTTTGGCCTTTCTGATAAGTGTTAGTGTGGTATCTCATTGTTTTAGTTTATAATTTCCTAATGACGTATGATGTTAAGTTTCTTTTCACATGCTCATCACCACCTGTATTCCTTGTTTGGTAAGGTGTCTGCTCAGGTCTTCGGCCCATTCTTAAATCAGCCTGTTCATGTTCTTCTTGTTGAGTTTTAAGAGCTCTTTGTTTATTTTAGACAACCGTGTTTTACCAGATATGTGTTCTGCAAATATTTTCTCCCAGTCTGTGGCTTATCTCCCCATTCTCTTGAGAATTTGTAGGGATTTTTTTTTCACCTGAAGACTGAGGATCTTCTCTGGCCAGTGGCAGTGGTTCTCAATCTTTAGGGTGCATGGACTCGCAGAAATACAAACAAGGCTGGGTCCCACTCCACAGTTTATGATTCAGTAGAGGTATGGGCTGGAACCTACAAATATGCATGTTAACAAGTTCCCAGGTGTGCTGATTCTGTCCATCTGGGAGCTACACTTAGAGAAGCACTGTTCCTAGCAGCCCCAGGGTAGGCTTTTCATAGACACTGAGACCTCTTGGTGACTTCCTGGATGAACTGTGAAGTCTCAGGCCAACTCATTATCTGTTATAAATGTCACCCACATAAGTTTTAGTGGTAGTTTTTTGTTTCAGAGAATCTTTTTAATTTAGGACATTGTGGAGTCTAGAAATTTTAGCAACATCCAATTCCTTCTTCTATAGATATAATTTTAGTATCTCCTGAGATTATGTTCTTTCCATAATTTGGAGAGAATTATGTTTAATAGGGGTCATTACAATCTTGTACAAATCACAGAAGAGTCACACTGTGGGAGAGAGTAGCTAGATGTCCACCAGTCCTATTCCCTCTTTCCCAGGCAGGCAGAAAGATCCACAGGGGTATTACTGAGCTGTAGTTTTCCTTTCTGGTGATACCTTTGTCTGGCTTTGATATTGGGGTATCGTTGGTCTCACTGGATGTTTTGTAGAATTCAGCAGTGAAGCCATCTGGTATAGGCTTTCCTTCATTGGGAAGTTACTGGCTCAATCCCTTTCCTCCTTTAGGTCTATTCATGTTTTATGTATTTTCTTGAGCCAGTTTTGGTAGTTTTCACATTTCTAGGAATTGTCCATTTCACCGAGGTCTAGTGTAGCTGTATCATTGTTCATCATATCCTATCACCATCCTGGTTATTTCATTAATTCTCGTAGTAATGTCACCACTTTCTTCCCTGATTTTAGGAATTTGACTCTTTATTTCCCCAAGTTAGTCTAGCTAACAGTTGATCAAATTTTGTTGGTCTTATTAAAGAACCAACTTTTGGTTTCTTTGATTCTGGTTTGGTTTGGTGTGGTTGTCTCTCTATTTCATTGATCTCTGCTCTAATCTTCCTTCTTTCTGCTACCTTTGAATTAGTGTGCACTTTTTCCATTCTTCATAGTATAAAGCTAGGTTTTTGATTTGAGCCAATAAAGCACAGATGAGAGCCTTAGTATCTGTGATATTAACAGTCATGGATTATCCCAACTCCACTTACCAGCAGCAATGGGTCCTTTTGTGACCTAACCAATAAGAGATCTAGCTTCGGTTTCCCATTATAAGAGTTCAGCTGCTTTTTAGGACTTTCCTGGCATCAGGAGAATGAAATGTTTCCTAGTACTGTGTGTCTAGGAGATGGAAGGAAGTACTTAGCCACCTTCTCTCACCCCCATTTGTTAAAAGCCACCCTCTTGGTATTAATTCCCCTGCAACTGGGGTTTACAAATGCATGGCTGCTGAGAGGTTTCCCACAGATTGTTCGGCCACATGTCATAGAGGCCCAGTGTCAGGGAGAGACAGTACTAAGGGAAGGTACTGTCAGGGTAGGAATCACCTGGTCACCTTTGTAATGGCTGGCATGAAGGTGGGCCTGAGAGGACCCTTCCTTTCAGTTTGTTTTACACACCATACTCATTACCGGTTTTGGAGCCTTTTATGTGACAACTGTCCTGGAAACATTACAAAATATCATGATAAGGCAGGGGGAATGTTCTAGATTAAAAGAGACTAAAGAGATGTAGCAACCCAGTGGAATGCATGGGGCCTGATTGGATTCTGAACTTTAAAATTGCTATGAAGGACATGTGTTTGGAAATTGGGTAAATTTAAATATGGACTCTATATTAGATGCCAGTTCTTAAGCACAGAGCAGAACTTCTAGGGTCTTATTTAAAGCACAACAATTTAAGTTTAATGCCTTCCAGGTGAGAGGGTCTCTGGTAAACACCTTAAGCTGAAGTAGGAGCCAGGTTGGAAGGGATACACCCTGGAGGAATTCATCAGCTCACAATCAGAGACTGAATCTGATCAGCTCAGTCCCTATCTGGATTAAATAATGGAACCCCCATTCTTACTGATGAAAAGATAATCCACTCTTGAGGAAGATAACACCATTTAAAGCTCTAAATATGCCGGCATTCAAAAAATACACAATGACTGCCTTCAATAAAAATTTAGCAGGCATACCAGATCTATCTGTGCACATCTACTGGCACAAATTTGATTTGCAAGACCTAATTGCATGGGACAACTGACCTCAAAGTGTTACCGAACCAAACAAACCTGGGTTTACTTGCCTGTTGCCCAGCAATGCCAAACACTGAAGGATGATAGCGAGACAAAGTGGGTGTTTATTGCAGGTGCCAAGCAAGGAGAAAGGGTGGCTAATGCTCTAGGTCCTCAACCCCCGTCTGGCTTACAAGCAGGGGCTTTTAAAGGCAGCATGATGGGAAAGGTCGTAGGGCGTGAGCAGCGGGCGCCCCCTGCTCTGATGGGTCGGTGGTGGCCGACGGGATGGCGCAGGAGCCTTAGCCAGCAGCCTTCTGGCTCCACCCAGTCTGGGGTTTAGTGCTTGGCCTGCAGGTGGTCAGCTGGTGGGGGTCTAAGTTCCCGCAGAACATCTCAAGGACGCATGTGTCGAGAGTTTGTGAGGGGGACTCAGAGGGCTGCGTCTGTTTGGTTTGCTTTCCAATCTCCCATTTTCTTTCATTTCTAACCACCAGGTCCAATTCCCACAGAGCGGGTCACGATTAAGGAACTGGGTTTCTCATTGCTGATGAGAAGTCTGAGGGGCTTCATCGGCAGGCGGCTACCTGTGAGGTCACAAAGGCTCTGAACCAGCATTCTGTGATTATTTGATCTAGTTGGGGAGACAACAGCCCCACAGTTCTACGGTAAGAGTTCATATTTACTGTGTTTACTTTGTGCCGGGCACGGTTCTAAGGTGCTTTTCATGTATTTCTTTTAATTGTCATGGAAACCCTGTGATTCAGGTCTGTAGTCTCTGTTTTACAGATGAGGACAGAGAATTGAAGTAACTAGTTGAAAGTTTCCTGTCTTGATTGCAGTGGTATTGTTACCAGCCTCTCTTCTGAACTTGAGACGGGTTGGTATGTCCTGACTTGTGATCCCATCTTGAATGCTGCAAAGGATCTCTGTATCTCCAAAGCCAAACTCCTGACTTTGTTCTTCCAAACTAACATCCTCCTGTGTTTCCCAGCTCTGTGACTGGCAGTGCCATCCACCAATGCTGAGGTCAGAAAACCAATCCCCTGCTATCAGTCCAAGCCAAGTGTTCTTCCTTAACGTCCCTCAGGGATGCCCTCTTTCCATCTCCATCAGATCCTGGCCCCAGTTATCATCATCTCTCAGTTGGACAACAGTGCTAACTGACTCGATTCCCTGACCCTTTCTCTCCTCTCTTCAGGATGTAGCAAGAGGCATCCTCTCAAATGCAGGTCTTATGATGTCAAACTCCCTTATTACTCACCACTGGTTTCTCAGGAATCTTTCTCAGGTAAAGATTAAACCCTTCATGATTAGTGGTTACCAGAGAGGGAGGGGTTGGGCAGGTGGGAGGGTGAGGGGGATAAAGGGGCACAATAATTTGCAATCACAACATAAGTTGGTCACAGGGAAAGCAGTACAACATGGAGAATAGAGTCAATGATTCTGTAACATCTTTCTACATTGACAGATAGCAACCACACTTGAGGGGGTGAGGATTTAATAACATGGGCAACTGCTGAACCACTGTGTTGTGTATTTGAAGCAAACATAAGATTGTATATCAATGATACTTCAATTAAAAAAAGAGAAATATCTATTACTATTAGTTTATAATTATCAATTTAAATATATTTTTATGTATCACCTAAATCAGCATTTGCATAAAGTACAGTTTATTGCTATGATCTGTAATAAAGGTTAATATCTGATTTCCCAAAATCATTAAAAAGAAAGAAAGATTAAACCCTTCACAATAGCATTCAACTCTGCGTGAGACCCGGCACCTTATCCATCCTCACGATCCCTCCCACCATGTCTACTCCTGCTGGTCTTGAGGTCCTCGTGCTGCCATACCTCTGTCCACACTGTTTCTCCACCTGGAAACTCCTCTGTCCTCTTTCATCCTAGTTAACTTACTCCTTTCTCAGGTCCTAGGGATTCCTCCTCAGGAAAATCTCTCCCGACCTACCTGGCCCCATCAGTCCTTCCTAGGATTTTACAGGCATCGTTGGCCAACTGTTTCCATCTCTAGACCAGGACAGCAGGGATCCCACCAGCTTCCCCCCACTTTTTAATAAAAAATTTCAAAAATGCACTGAAGAAGAAAGAATAATATAAAGAACCCCTCACAAATAATATAAAACAAAACCCTACAATGATGGGGGTAGGTCAAAGGGACATAAAAACCAGTTGAAAGAGCTCCCATTGGCCAAGCTGGAACAATCTGAAAAACAAAATTAAATAAAGTCTAGGCTATTATACCTGATTATAACTCAAAGTATAAAATAAATACCCATGAGCCCATACTGATATAAATAGATGATTGAATAAATAAACAAATGGGGGAGAAGAGATAAATCTCCTGTACAGAGGAATTCTAAATTAATTTATGTAGATAAACTCCACATTCCTTAAGTGTGGGCTGCACACAGAGAGTTCTTCCCAGCATCCAGGATGGAAGGGGCTGGGGAGCAACTTTATAGTGAAGAGACACCACCTAAGCGCCAGGTGATTGAGGTCTACATCAACAGTGATATGGCGTGTTGATACCTCTGATACCAAGTTATTAAAATGACATTTTATTTCTACGGGTTTTCCTCCTAAAAACCAATGGCCTTAGTCTTGTTAACCTGAAAAACAAAATAGTTATTTACCAGCAGAAACAGGTTGCTTCGGCAACAGCAGAGAATTGCAATCCAGGACATGCAAGCTACAGCAGAACCACAGGCATGTCCCGTGAGCGGAGAGGTTCGCTCATTTATAGAGGAAACGGCAGCGTAGGGAGGGCTGTTCCAAGCAAAAAGTCCATTGGAATAAACTGGGAGCCCCACCTATTGCAGCTGATCACTAGCTGAATTGTGACAATCTGTCCTCGGCTGGGTAATTTCGGGGTAGTGGAAGGAGGAAACCTTTCTTCCTCCTGCTGGTGAGTAAAGAAGTCGAGAGTGGCACGCGCCTCTTCCAGTGGGTGTGAGATTTGAGTGGTGGGTGTGAGCGCTCCCCCTGCTGGCCGTCCGATGCTATGTCAGTGAGGTTTCCCTTTGTTAATTTTCAGGTCCCTTCTTTTGATCAAGATCTTTTTCTGAAAGCATTGCTGATCTTTAAAATTAGGTTTGCTCTGTTTAGTGTTTTCCTCTCTTATTAGGACCTCTCAGGAAAGACTTTTCCTGGCTTTCATGTCCTGTGCCAGAGGAAAAGTGCATGGCATTTGGAAACCACTTAAGGCCACGTTTGAAGAATAAGGTTAGATGGGAGAACTCTCAGGCACTTCCCATCTATAGTCCACATTATTAAGATTGTGAGCATTGGAGATCATCTCCTTATTGGGTACATTTGACAGACAACAAAGCATAAAAGTTCAAATAATTATACAAAACAGAAGAAGTAACATGACAATTCCAGACTGCATGATGGTCCTAAACCAGGATGCTGTGTCTGAAAGTAGCCAATTGAAAATATTTACTGACATTTATTCTGACCTAAGGTGGAAAGGCCTCTCGAGCAGGAAAACCTGGAACCACATATGCCTTCTGAAGTCCCTGCACGAAAGCAGCCATACGAGCAGAATAGTGATACTGCAAGAGCGCACTGAACAAAATAACCGAGGGCACGTGGGTAGATACGGTAGAGGTATAAACATGCAGCAAATAGCTGATGCATTTTTTGCAAGAATAGCAAATTTCAAAGATGTATTAAAACAGTATGGTTATCTCAAAAGAACTGTTGGGAACCAATTATGTTATCAGTGATACAGCCTGTAAGGTTGCAATCTCAGAGACCATGAATGTGGAGCTGTGGAAGGCCAGAAGTGATATCACCCAGGAAGTGAGATCACCGGATCCAGAAGAGATATCACCGGAACTGAGATCACTAGATATGAGATCAGCCTGGAAGTGGTATCATTGTGAGCCTGTACATAAGCTGTGCTCAAAAACAAAACTGCGTCACTTCTCTGCCACTAGCAGTCAGTGAACCTCCTGACCCCTGCTTTGGTTTCTGGGTCTTTCTTGTATCTATCTCTTTGTTTTCATTATCTCCCACTCAGTCCTCTCAGGTTCAGCTGGTTTGCGGAGCTGGTCTCCGCATGGAGAAGAATCCAAAGTCAGCAAGTAGTTCAGAGGAAAGACAGACTTTTGTGAATTCTGGACCCACTAACCGTCAAATGGCTCATGGGATCATGATGAAGTTGTTTCCAAAAGGCCATAAAGAGGTTTCTCTTTGCAAGGATTTAGGAAATGCAAATAAGGGCATTTTCTTTCCACGAAAGAGATGGAAGGAGCAAACAGTGAGAAAATGTTTACAGGCCTGGTCCAGACACCTTGGGAAAGCTGTCTAACCTGAGGTGGTCTGCCTCAATTTGGAGAAATCTTTATCTAAAGTTTGCCCAGTGGAGCGCAGGCCCCGTCGGGGTTGGTGCTCTCTTTAGATGTGTCACATGAGCCCGAGAGTCTGTTCCCTGGAGTTTGGCGGCACGAGAGTCGGTTCGCAGTTCATGATAAGGACCTTTCTGCGAGGTTGAGGAGTCTTTCTGGAGGTGTCTTTCCCAGGAGATGAACTCTCTAGGTTAATTGTGATGCTTAAGGTCGTCATCTCCTGGGAGTGAAGAGATTATTTCACTAAAGCATGGTTATTTTTAATAGAAACAATTAGGTCTTTAAACACAGAAGCATAACTCCTTTTATCAGCTGTGGGTCAGCGGAGGCAGGGAACAAGTCCATGGGACTATCACAAAGGGTTGCAGCCTGTTAGTTACAAAGGGGTGAATCTGAAATTTACAAGGACTAAAAATTTTTGGCCAGTGTACTTGGAGAGTCTCTACGTACCTTACCGATTGAGTCTTAATAGTGCCATTAATGCATTTTACTAACCCTGAGGATTAAGGATGGTATGCATAAGGCAAGTGTGGTAAAACCTGCCAGACAGCACAGCGCAGTCAAATTACCTGACAGATAGAGGGGGGTCCCCAATCACTAAGAAGTTTGAGAGGGGTTCTCCAAATAGGGAGAATCTTTTCTAACAGAAATTTTATTCACAGAGGAAGCACTGGCCTGTCTACAACAGAAAGCTTTAGTCCAGTGAGAAAACATACAAACCATGACTAAGCCATTTTTATCCATGAGATGGGGATGCTGTTTGAAATTCCTTTGCCAAACCTTAAATGGCCTATAGAGCAATTTAAAATGTCGAGGGGCCATGTGGACAGGTGAGACAAGTGAGATGGGCCCTTTTGGCAACCTTATTAATATTTTCCCACCAATATTGTTCATGAACACTGTCATTTCAAATGTAGACTAGTGGTTTAGTGCACGTACAGTGCCCCACTCATGGCAGCTCAGGAGATTATCCCAGAGACTGCCTCCCTGTGTGCAGGAACCAACACAGGCAGCGGAGAAGGGCAAGGTGACCAGCAAGCAGGAAGGGACTTTGTTCTCCCAGCGGACACACACGCCACCTGCCTGCGACCACTTCTATCGCCTTGAAAAGGCAGAAGAATCTGGTCCAGTCAAAAATCCCTCAGACAACCCCAGAGAGAGGGCCTGGTGAGATAGATATAACCAATCTTCCTGAAAAAAGATTTCAAAATAAAAGTCGTAACCATGATGATGGACCTGCAGAGAAATATGCAAGAGCTAAGGGGTGAAGTCCAGAGGGAGACAACAGAAATGAAACAATCAGTAGAAGATCTTAAGAGCAGACTGGACGAGGTGCAAGAGACTGTTAATGGAATAGAAATCAGAGAACAGGAATACAGAGAAGCTGAGGCAGAGAGAGATAAAAGGATCTCTAGGAATGAAAGAATATTAAGAGAACTGTGTGACCAATCCAAATGGAACAATATTCACTTTATAGGGGTACCAGAGGAAGAAGAGAGAGAAAAAGGGAAAGTGTCTTTGAAGAAATATTGCTGAAAACGTCCCCAAGTTGGGGAAGGAAATAGTCTCTCAGACCATGGAAACCCACAGATCTCCCAACACAAGGGACCCAAGGAGGACAACACCAAGACATATAATAATTAAAATGGCAAAGATCAAAGACAAGGACAGAGTATTAAAGGCAGCCAGAGAGAGAAAAAAAGGTCACCTACAAAGGAAAACCCATCAGGCTATCACCACACTTCTCAACAGAAACCTTACAGGCCAGAAGGGAATGGCATGATATATTTAATGCAATGAAATAGAAGGGCCTGGAACCAAGAATACTGTATCCAGCATGATTATCGTTTAAATTTGAAGGAGGGATTAAACAATTCCCAGACAAGCAAAAGTTGAGGGAATTTGCCTCCCACAAACCATCTCTACAGGATATCTTAAAGGGACTTCTCTAGATGGAACTACTCCTAAGGCTAAATAGATGTCACCAGAGAAAATAAAATTACAGCAAAGAAAGCAGACCAACCAAATACTAACTAAAGGAAAAAAATAAAACCAACTATCCACAAAAGCAGTCAAGGGAAACACAAAGAGTACAGAATAAAACACCTAACATATAAAGAATGGAGGAGGAATAAGAAGGGAGAGAAATAAAGAATCATCAGATTGTGTTTATAATAGCTTAATAAGAGAGCTAAATTAGACTGTTAGATAGTAAAGAAGTTGCCCTTGAATCTTTTGTAAACACGAATCCAAAGCCTGCAAGGGCAATAAGTACATGCCTATCAGTAATCACCCTAAATGTAAATGGACTGAATGCACCAATCAAAAGACACAGAATAATAGAATGGATAAACAAGCAAGACCCATCTATATGCTGCCTACAAGAGACTCACCTCAAACCCAAAGACATACACAGACTAAAAGTGAAGGGATGGAAAAAGATATTTCATGCCAACAATAGGGAGAAAAAAGCAGGAGTTGCAGTAGTTGGATCAGACAAAATAGACTTCAAAACAAAGAAAGTAACAAGAGACAAAGAAGGACACTATATAGTGATAAAGGGGTCATTCCAACAAAAGGATATAACCATTATAAATATCTATGCACTCAACACAGGAGCACTGACATACGTGAAACAAATACTAACAGAATTAGAGGAAATAGAATGCAATGCATTCAATCTAGGAGACTTCCTCACACCATTCACTCCAAAGAACAGATCAACCAGACAGAAAATAAGTAAGGACACAGAGGCACTAAACAACACACTAGAACAGATGGACCTAACAGACATCTACAGAACTCTACACCCAAAAGCAGCAGGATACACATTCTTCTCAAGTGCACATGGAACGTTTCCAGAATAGACCACATACTAGGCCACAAAAAGAGCCTCAGTAAATTCAAAAAGACTGAAATTCTACCAACCAACTTCTCAGATCACAAGGGTATAAAACTAGAAATAAACTGTACAAAGAAAACAAAAAGGCACACAAACACATGGAGGCTTAACAAAATGCTTCTAAATAATCAATGGATCAGTGCAAATTAAAACAGAGATCAAGCAATATATGGAGACAAATGACAACAGCACAAAGCCCCAACTTTTGTGGGACACAGCAAAGGCAGTTCTAAGAGAAAAGTATATTGCAATCCAGGCCTATTTAAAGAAGGAAGAACAATCCCAAATGAATAGTCTAAACTCATAATTATTGAAACTGGAAAAAGAAGAACAAATGAGGCCCAAAGTCACCAGAAGGATGGACATAATAAAGATCAGAAAGAAATAAATGAAATTGAGAAGAATAAAACAATAGAAAAAAATCAGTGAAACCAAGAGCTGGTTCTTTGAGAAAATAAACAAAATAGATAAACCCCTAGCCAGACTTATTAAGAGAAAAAGAGAGACTTCCGGGAAGATGGCGGTGTGAGCAGGGCGGCAGAAATCTCCTCCCAACACTATATTTATCTACGAAAACACAGAAAATACATCTATTCCTAAAAGAGAGACGAGAATACACAGGAAAGCGCACAGCGTGCAGCTACACCCGAGAGGACTCAACACCCCAAGAGGCGGGTAAGATCCGGAGCCGCGACCCGGCGGGACCCGAGCACTCCCCCACCCCAGCGCACCGGCGGGAGGAGAGGATTCAGAGCCGGGAGGGAGTGGAAGCACACCCCGCGAAGTAGCCAGCCCCGGTGATCTGCGCGGGGAGCGCTGACCCACATCGCACAGTGCAGCGGAGATTGGAGAGACAGAGGGGCAGGATCTGAGCGGGGAACGCGCCAGGGGGCTTGCAGCCGGCTCCGGGAAGGAAAAAAAAAGTGCGCGCTTTCCTCAGCGGTCTTAAAGAGACAGGAGCCCAGCGGAGGAGCCGGATCGCCCCAGCACACTCAGCCCAGCAGGCTGGGAGTCCTGGGGAGTTTCAGACGCCTTAGCTGGCGACTGAGGAAGCGTAGCCATACTTAACACTTCTCACTGAGATCAACAGCCTCCTATTCGTTCCCACCCCTGCCAGAGCGATAAAGGGCCCTGCGGAGCGGCACAGTCACAGCTGTGGAATAGTGGGGCAATAGCGCCACCTAGAGCATTCCCACAGAATCTACGTCCGGTGGGCATTTTTTTGTTTTGTTTTGTTTTGTTTTGTTTTTTTGTTTTTTTTTTCTTTTCTTTTCTTTTTTTTCTTTTTTTTTCTCTTTTTTTTTCTTCTCTTTTTAAAGTCTTAAAGAGCCCAGCTGACATACGTGGCAACTATCAGTGACCAAATTATACAGCCATGAAAAGACAGAGGAATATGGTTCAGACCAAAATCAACCAGACAACCCCAGAGAGGGAGTCTGAAGGGATGGAAATGCACAGCCTGCCTGAAAAAGAATTTAGAATAAAAGTCATAACCATGCTGATGGACCTACAGAGAAATGTGCAAGAGCTGAGGGAGGAAGTGAGGGAACTGAAGGAAAGACAATACAGAAATCAGACAAGCGATCGACGGGCTTAACAGCAGAATGGATGAGATGCGAGAGACTGTTAATGGAATAGAAAACAGAGAACAGGAGTACAGAGCAGCTGAGGCAGAGAGAGATAAAAGGATTTCTAGGAATGAAAGAATATTAAGAGAACAGTGTGACCAATCCAAACGGAACAATATTCGCATTATAGGAGACCCTGAGGAAGAAGAGAGAGAAAAGGGATAGAAAGTGTCTTTGAAGAAATAATTGCTGAAATAATTGTTGAAAACTTTCCCTCGCTGGGGAAGGAAGTAGTCTCGCAGTCCACCGAAGCTCATAGATCTCCCAACACAAGGGACCCAAGGAAGACAACACCGAGACACATAATAATTAAGATGGCAAAGATCAAAGATAAAGACAGGGTATTAAAGGCAGCTAGAGAGAGAAAAAAGATCACCTACAAAGGAAAACCCATCAGACTATCATCAGACTTCTCAACAGAAACCTTACAGGCCAGAAGAGAATGGCATGACATATTTAATGTTATGAAACAGAAGGGCCTTGAACCAAGAATATTGTATCCAGCACGATTATCATTTAAATATGATGGAGGGATTAAACAATTTCCAGACAAATGAAAGTTGAGAGAGTTTGCATCTCATAAACCACCACTACAGGATATCTTAAATGGACTGCTCTAGATGGAAGCACACCTAAGGCTAAAAAGATGTCACCAGAGAAAAAAAAATCATAGCAAAGAAAGCAGACCATCCAAATACCAACTAAAGGCAAAGAATAAAACACCTATTATAGAAAGAATGGAGGAGGAGGAATAAGAAGGGAGAGAAATAAAGAAACATCAGACTGTGTTTACAATAACTTAACAAGAAAGTTAAGTTAGATTGTTAGATAGTAAAGAAGCAACCCTTGAACCCTTGGTAACCACGAATCTAAAGCCAGCAATGGCAATAAGTACATACCTATCAATAATCACCCTAAATGTAAATGGACTGAATGCACCAATCAAAAGACACAGAGTAACAGAATGGATAAAAAAGCAAGACCCATCTATATGCTGCCTACAAGAAACTCACCTCAAATCCAAAGATATACACAGACTAAAAGTGAAGGGATGGAAAAAGATATTTCATGCAAACAACAAAGAGAAAAAAGCAGGTGTTGCAGTACTTGTATCAGACAAAATAGACTTCAAAACGAAGAAAGTAGCAAAAGATAAAAAAGGACATTACATAATGATAAAGGGGTCAGTCCAACAAGAAGATATAACCATTATAAATATATATGCACCCAACACAGGAGCGCCAGCATATGTGAGACAAATACTAACAGAATTAAAGGAGGAATTAGACAGCAATGCATTTATCTTAGGAGACTTCAACACACCACTCACTCCAGAGGACAGATCAACCAGACAGAAAATAAGTAAAGACACAGAGGCACTGAACAACACACTAGAACAGATGGACCTAACAGACATCTACAGAACTCTACACCCAAAAGCAACAGGATACACATTCTTCTCAAGTGCACATGGAACATTTTCCAGAATAGACCACATACTAGGCCACAAAAAGAACCTCAGTAATTTCAAAATATTGAAATCCTACCAACCAACTTCTCAGATCACCAAGGTATAAAACTAGAAATAAATTTTAGAAAGAAATCAAAAAGGCTCACAAATACATGGAGACTTAACAACACTCTCCTAATTAATCAATGGGTTAACGACCAAATCAAAACAGAAATCAAAGAATATATGGAGACTAATGACAACAACAACACAAAGCCACAACTTCTGTGGGACGCAGCAAAGGCAGTTCTAAGAGGAAAGTATATTACAATCCAGGCCTATTTAAAGAAGGAAGGACATTTCCAAATGAATAGCCTAAAGACACAATTACCGAAATTGGAAAAAGAAGAACAAATGAGGCCCAAAGTCACCAGAAGGAGGGACATAATAAAGATTAGAGAAGAAATAAATAAAATTGAGAAGAATAAAACAATAGAAAAAATCAATAAAACCAAGAGCTGGTTCTTTGAAAAAATAAACAAAATAGATAAACCCCTAGCCAGACTCATTAAGAGAAAAGAGAATCTACACACATAAACACAATCAGAAATGAGAAAGGAAAAATCACGACGACCCCACAGAAATACAAAGAATCATAAGAGAATATTATGAGAATCTATATGCTAACAAGCTGGAAAACATAGAAGAAATGGACAACTTCTTAGAAAAATACAACCTTCCAAGACTGACCAAGCAAGAAACAGAAAAACTAAACAGACCAATCACCAGTGACGAAATCAAATTGGTAATCAAAAAACTACCCAAGAACAAAACCCCTGGGCCTGATGGATTCACCTCTGAATTCTACCAGACATATAGAGAAGAAATAACACCGATTCTCCTTAAAGCTTTCCAAAAAATAGAAGA
>JAVSCE010004068.1:0-47371 GCA_032199065.1 Smutsia gigantea | reverse complement strand
TGTGGAATGCAAAGGGAGGTTAAGGAAAGGGATGGAATTTTTCGGATTGGAATGGAATCGTATGCAAAAGAATGAAATAGAATGAATTGGAAAGGAATGTTGTGTAATGGAGTGGAATGTTATGGTATGAAGTGCAATGTTGATTAATAGAACCGAATTTTCAAGAATGAAATGGAATGTTAGGTAGTAATCAGAATAAAGTGTTCGAATGCAGTCAAATATTATGCAATGGAATGCTATGTTGTGGAAAGGAATAGAGTGTTGAGAAAGAGTGGAAGTTAAAGGAATGGAATGGAATTTTGAGGATTGGAATGGAATCTTACGGAAGGGAATGGAATAGAATGTTTGAAATTAAATGGAATGTTGTGTAATCGAATGGAATATTATGGGGTGAAGTGCAATGTTGATTAGTGTTCTTAATTTTATTGAATGGTATGGAATGTTTGTAACAGAATGGGAATAATGTGTTGGAGTGGAATCGAATGGAACGGAAAGGAATTGAATGTTTTGGAATGGAATGGAATGATGTGGAATGCAATGGAATGCTGTGGAAAGGAATGGAATTTTTGGGAAAGCAATGGAAGGTTAAGGAATGGAATGGAATTTTGTCGATTGGAATGGAATCTTATCAAATAGAATGAAATGGAATGAATTGGAAAGGAATGTTGTGTAATCGAATGGTATGTTATACTATGAACTGGAATGTTGATTAATAGAACCGAATTTTAATGAATGGTATTGAAAGTATTATAACCGAATGGGAATAATGTGCTGGAATGGAATGGAATGCTGTTGCATTGAATGGAATGTTACACAATGGAATGGAATGCTGTGCAATGCAATGGAATGTTGTAGAAAGTAATAGAATGTTGAGGAAAGTAATGCAAGGTGAAGGAATGGAAAGGAATTTTGTGTATTGGAATAGAATCTGATGCAATGGAATGAGATACAATGTTTGCAATTGAATGAGATGTTGTGTAAAGGAATGGAATGTTAAGGTATGAAGTGGAATGTTGATTAATAGAACCGAATTTCAAAGAATAGAATGGAATGTTAGGTAAGAGAATGGGAATAATGTGTTTGAATGGAATCAATGTTATGCAATGGAATTGAATATTGTGGAATTGAATGGAACATTAAGGAATGGAATGGAATGCTGTGGAATGTAATGACATGATGTGGAAAGGAATAGAACGTTGGGGAAAGGGATGGGAGTTTAAGGAATGGAATGGAATTTTGTGGATTGGAATGGAATCCTATGCAATAGAACGAAATAGAATGGTTGAAATGGAAATGTGTTCTGTGTAATCAATTGGAATATTATGGTATAAATGGGAATGTTAATAGAACCAATTTTTACTGAATTAATGGAAAGATATGTAATAGTACGGGAATAATGTGTTGGAATGGTATCGAATGTTTAGGAATGGAATGTAATATTTTGGAATTGAATGGAATGCTGTGGAATGGAATGGAATGTTGGGGAAAGGAATAGAATGTTCGTGAAAGGAATGTGAGGTTAAAGAATGAAATGTGATTTTGTGGTTTGGAATGGAATCTTATGTAATAGAATAAAATAGAATGTTTGAAATGGAATGGAATACAGTGTAATCAAATGGAATGTTATGGGATGACGTGTAATGTAGAGTAATAGAACTGAATTTTATTGAATGGAATGGAATTTTATGTAACAGAATGTGAATAATGTGTTGGAAATGAATCAAATGTTATGGAATAGAATGAAATGTTGAATTGAATGGAATGCTATGGAATGGAATGGAATTCGGTTAAATGCAATGGAATGTTGTGGGAAGGAATAGAATGTTGGAGAAAGGAATGGAATTTTAAGGAAAGGAATGGAATTACGTGAATTGGAATGGAATAGTATGCAACATAATGAAATAGAATGTTTGAAATGGAATGGAATGTTGTATAATCGAATACAATATTTACGTGGGGTTGAATGTAGATAAATAGAAACGAATTTTAATGAAAGAATGGAATGCCATGTAACCAAAAGGGAATAAGTGCTCGAATGCAATGTAATGTTATGGAATTGAGTGCAATGTTGTGGAATTGAATGGAATGTTATGGAATGGAATGGATTCTGTGGAATGCAGTGGAATGTAGTGTTAAGAAATAGAATGTTGGCAAAGGAATGTACGTTAAAAGAATGGAATGGAATTTTGTGAATTGGAATGGAATCTTATGGAATGGAATGAAATAGAATGTTTGAAATGGATTGGAATGTTGTATAATCGAATGGAATGTAACGGTATGAAGTGCAATGTTCATTAAAAGAAACGAATTTTGAAGAATGTTTTGGAATGTTTTGTAAAAGAATGGAAATAATGTGTTGGAATGGGAAGGAATTTAATGTTTTGGAATGGAATGGAATGCTGTGGAATGCAATGGAATGTTGTTTAAAGAAATAGAATGTTAGGGAAAACAGTGGAAGTTTACGGAAAGGAATGGAATTTTGTGGATTGGAGAGGAATTTTATGAAACAGAATGAAATAGAATTAATTGAACTTCCGGGAAGATGGTGGTTTGAGCAGGGCCGCAGAAATCTCCTCCTAAAGCTATATAAATCTATGAAAACAGAGCAAATACAACTATTCCTAACAGAGAAATCAGAGCATACAGGAAAGTGCACAGTGTGCAGCCACACCTGGGAGGACTCTGCACCCCTGTGAGGCAGGTAAGATACAGAGCTGCGAGCCAGTGAAATCCGAAAACTCACCCAGCCCATCGTGCCACTGGGAGGAGAGAATTCGGATTTGGGAGGGAGTGGAAGAGCAGGTCCGTGAAATATCCAGCCCTGGTGTTATGCGCCAGGTGTGCTGGGAGAGCTAACACACAAAGTGCGGTGCATCAGACATTGGAGAGGCAGAAGATGCAGGTTTTCAGCTGGGAAGGTGCCGGGACCATGCAGTCAGCTCCCAGGGACAAGAGAAAAGCGTGCAACATTTGTAGCCGTCACAGAGTGGCGGAGGGCCAAGCGAAGGAACACCATCGCCCCGGCGGGCTCAGCCCTGCAGGCTGGAAGTCGTGGGCAACTTCAGTCCCCTTTGCTAGTGACAGAGAGAAGTGAGCAGTCATATTGGAACTTTATACAGAAAACAATAGCGTCCCATTCATTCCTGCACAGCCCAGACCTACAAAAGAATTTGAAAAAAGTGGCATGGCCATGGCTGCAATTTAGTGTAGCAACAGTGATACCAACAGCAGGCTTAGAAAACCACACCACGTGGACTTTTTTTTTGCTCGTTTCTGTTATTTCCTGCCCTTCTTTTTCTCTTCTTTTCACCTTCCTTTTCTTTCATTTCTTTCGTTCTTATTTCTCTCTTTTCTTTCTCTTCTTTCTTTTTTTGGGCTTGCTTGTTTTTCTGGTGGTGCTTTGCTTTTTATTATCTTTTCATACATTAAAGAGCACAGCTGACAAACGTGGCACCTATCAGCAACCACTCCTGTCAACATGACAAAACAGAAGAATATGATATAGACAAAAATCACCAAGATCCAGAGCCCCTCTGACAAGGGATCGGAAAGTATGGAAACGCACCATCTTCCGGAAAAAGAATTCAGAATATAAGTCATAACCATACTGATGGATCTGCAGAGAAATATGCAAGAGCTAAGGGAGGAAGTGAAGGAAATCAGGAATGATAATGCAGAAATGAGACAAGCCATCGATGGGCTCAGCAGCAGACTGGACGACATGCAAGAGTCGGTAAATGCAATAGAAATCAGAGAACAGGAATACAGAGCAGCTGAGGCAGGAGAGATAAAAGGATCTCTAGGAATGAAAGAATATTAAGAGAACTGTGTGACCAATCCAAATGGGACAATATTCGCATTATAGGAGTACAAGAGGAAGAAGAGAGAAAAAAAGAGATAGAAAATGTCTTTGAAGAAATAATTTCTGAAAACTTCCCCATGCTGGGGAGGGAAATAGTCTCGCAGTCAATGGAAGCCCAGAGATCTCTTAACAAAAGGGACCCCAGGAAGACAAAACCAAGACACATAATAATTAAAATGGCAAAGATCAAATATAAGGACAGAGTATTAAAGGCAGCTAGAGAAAGAAAAAAGATCACCTTAAAAGGAAAACCCATCAGACTAACGTCAGACTTCTCAACAGAAACCTTACAGGCAAGAAGAGAATGGCATGATATATTTAACCAATGAAACAGAAGGGCCTCGAACCAAGAATATTGTATCCAGCACTATTATCATTTAAATATGACGCCTGGAATAAACAATTTCCAGACAAGCAAAAGCTGAGAGAATTTGCCTCCCATAAACCACCTCTACAGGACATCTTAAAGGAACTTCTCTAGAGGGAAGCACTCCGAAGGCTAAAAAGCTGTAACCAGAGAAAATAAAATCATAGTAAAGAAAGCAGACCATCCAAAACTAACTAAAGGCAAAGAATAAAACACCCAGCATATAAAGAATGGAGGACAAAGAATAAGAAGGGAGAGAAATAAAGAAACACCAGATTGTGTTTACAACAACTTAACAAGAAAGTAAAGTTAGATTGTTAGATAGTAAAGAAGCAACCCTTGAACCTTTGGTAACCACGAATCTAAAGCCAGCAAAGGCAATAAGTACATATCTTCTGATAATCACCGTAAACGTAAATGGACTGCATGCACCAAACAAAAGACACAGAGTAAGAGAATGGATAAAAAAGCAAGACCCCTCTCTATGCTGCCTAAAAGAAACTCACCTCAAACACAAAGATATCGCCAGATTAAAAGTGAAGGGATGGAAAAAGATATTTCATGCAAATAACAAGGAGAAAAAAGCAGGTGTTGCAGTACTTGTGTCAGACAAAATAGACTTCAAAATGAAGAAAGAAGAAAGAGATAAAGAAGAACATTGCATAATGACAAAGGGGTCAATCCAACAAGAGGATATAACCATTTTAAATATATATGCACCCAACACAGGGGCAGAGGCATTTGTGAAACAAATACTAACAGAATTAAAGGAGGAAATAGACCGCAATGTATTCATCTTAAGTGACTTCAACACGCCACTCACTCCAAGGGACAGATCAATCAGACAGAAAATAAGTAAAGACACAGAGGTACTGAACAACACACAAGAACGGATGGACCTAACAGACATCTACAGAAGTCTACACCTTAAAGAAACTGGATACACATTCTGCTCAAGTGCACATGGAACATTTTCCACAATAGACCACATATTAGGCCACAAAAAGAACCTCAGTAAAATCGAAACTATTGAATTTCTACCAACCAACCCCCGATCATAAAGGTATTAATCTTGAATTAAACTTTAGAAAGAAAACAAAAAGGCTCACAAATACATGGAGACTTAACAACATTCTCCTAATTAATCAAAGGGTCAATGCCTGAATCAAAACAGAAATGAAAGAATATATGGAGACAAATGAGAACAACACAAGTCACAGCTTCTATAGGACGCAGCAAAGGCAGTTCAAAGAGGAAAGTATATTGCAATCCAGGCCTATCTAAAGAAAGAAGAACATTCCTAAATGAATAGTCTAAAGACACAGTTACTGAAATTGGAAAAAGAAGAGCAAATGAGACCCACAGTCACCAGAAGGAGCGTCGTAATAAAGATCAGAGAAGAAATAAATAAAATTGAGAAGAATTTAACAATAGAAAAAATCAATGAAACCAAGAGCTGGTCCTTTGAAAAAAGAAACAAAATAGATAAACCCCCAAGGCAGACTCATTAAGAGAAAAAGAGAACCTACACACATAAACAGAATAAGAAATGAGAAAGGAAAAATCACGATGGATCCCACAGAAATACAAAGAATTATAAGAGAATATTTTGAGAATCTATATGACAACAAGCCAGAAAACGGAGAAGAAATGGACAACTTTTTAGAAAAATACAACCTTCCATAACTGACCAAACAAGAAACAGAAAAACTAAACAGACCAAACACCAGCAACGAAATTGAAGAGGTATTCAAAAAACTCTCCAAGAACAAAACCCCTGGACCAGATGAATTTACCTCTGAGTTCTACCAGACATATAGGGAAGAAATAACACCCATTTTCCTTAAAGTTTTCCAAAAAATAGAAGAGGAGGGAATACTTCCAAACTCATTCTATGAAGCAAGCATCACTCGAATACCAAAACCAGGCAAAGACCTCACCAAAAAAGAAAGCTATAGACCAATATCCCTGATGAACATGGATGCAAAAATACTCAACAAAATATTAGCAAACCGAATTCAAAATACATCAAGAGGATCATACACCATGATCAAGTAGGATTCATCCCCGTGATGCAAGGATGGTACAACATTTGAAAATCCATCAACATCATCCACCACATCAATAAAAAGAACAAAAACCACATGATCATCTCCATAGATGCTGATAAAGCATTTGACAAAATTCAGCATCCATTCATGATTAAAACTCTCAACAAAATGGGTATAGACAGCAAGTACCTCAACATCATAAAGGCCATATATGACAAACACAGAGCTTACATCATACTGAATGGTGAGAAGCTGAAAGCTTTTCATCTATGATCACGAAGAAGACAGTGATGCCCACTCTCTCTGCTGTTATTCAACAGAGTACTGGAGGTCCTAGCCACGGCAATCAGACAAAACAAAGACATACAAGGCATCCAGATTGGTAAAGAAGAAGTGAAATTTTCACTATTTGCAGATGACATGATATTGTCCATAAAAAACCCTAAAGACTAAACTCCAAAACGACTAGAATTAATATCTGAATTCAGCAAAGTTGCAGGATAAAAAATTAACACACAGAAATCTGTTGCTTTCCTATACACTAACGATGAACTAACAGAAAGAGAAATCAGCAAAACAATTCCATTCACAATTGCATCAAAAATAATAAAATACCTAGGAATAAACCTAATGGAGGAAGTGAAAGACCTGTACCCTGAAAACTACAAGACATTCCTAAGAGAAATTAAAGAGGACTCTAACAAATGGAAATGCATCCCATGCTCTTTGGCTAGGAAGAATAAATATTGTCAAAATGGCTATACTACCCAAAGTAATCTACAGATTCAACGCAATCCCTATCAAAGTACCAACAGCTTTCTTCAATGAACTCGAACAAATAATTCTAAAATTCAGATGGCACCACAAAAGACCCCAAATAACCAAAGAAATCCTGAGAAGGAGGAATAAAACATGGGGAATTATGCTCCCTGACTTCAAGTTCTACTACAAAGCCACAGTAATCAAGACAATTTGGTATTGACACAAAACCAGACACACAGATCAGTGGAATAGAATAGAAAATCCAAACAACCCAAACAAATAAAATCAATTAATATTTCATAAGGGAGCCTTGGATATACATTGGGGAGATGACAGCCTCTTCAGCAGCTTGTTTTGGAAAAACTGGACAGCTACATGTTAGAGAATGAAATTGGACTACTGTTTAACCCCATACACAAAGGTAAACACAAGGTGGATCAAAAACCTGAATGTAAGTCATGAAACTATAAAACTGTTATAAAAAAAATAGGCAAAAAGCTCTTGAACATAAACATTTGCGACTTCTTCATGAACATATCTCCACGAGCAAGGGAAACAAAAGCAAAAATGAACAAGTGGGACTATGTCAAGCTGAAAAGCTTCTTTACAGCAAAGGACACCATCAGTAGAACAAAAAGACATCCTACAGTATGGGAGAATATATTCATAAATGACGTATCCGATAAGGGGCTGACATCCAAAACATATTAAGAACTCACGCACCAAAACAAACAAAAAGCAAATAATCCATTTAAGAAATGGGCAGAGGACATGAATTGACAATTCTCCAAAGAAGAAATTCAGATGGCCAACAGACACATGTAAAGATACTCCACATCACTAATCATCAGAGAAATGCAATTTAAAACCACAATGAGATATCACCTCACACCAGTGAGGATGGCTAACATCCAAAACACAAACAACAGCAAATGTTGGCATGGATGTGGAGAAAACGGAACTCTCCTACGCTGCTGGTGTGACTGCCAATTAGTTCAACCATTGTGGTAAGCAGTATGGAGGTTCCTCAGAAAACTCAAAATAGAAATACCATTTCACCCAGGAATTCCACTCCTAGGAATTTACCCTAAGAATTCAGCAGCCCAGTTTGAGAAAGACAGGTGCACCCCTATATTTATCGCATCACTATTTACAATAGCCAAGAAATGGAAGCAACGTAAGGTTCCATCAGTAGATGAATGGATAAAGATGTGATACATATACACAATGGAATGTTATTCAGCCATAAGAAGAAATCAAATCCTACCATTTGCCACAACATGGATGGAGCTAGAGGGTATTATGCTCAGTGAAATAAGTCAAGCTGAAAAAGACAAGTACAAAATCATTTCACTCATATGTGGAGTATATGAGCTAAGGAAAAAAAACTGATGGAACAAAACAGCAGGAGACTCACAGAACCGGAGAAAGGACAAATAGTTACCAAAGGGAAAGGGACTGGGGAGGATGGGGGGGAAGGGAGGAGTTAAGGGGAAGAAGGGACATTACGATTAGCAGATGTAATGTTCGGGGACACGGGGAGGGCTGTACAACCCAGAGAGGACAAGTAGTGAATCTATGGCTTCTCACTACACTGATGGACAGTGACTGCAATGCGGTTGGGGGGCGGGAACCCGATGAACGGGGTAGTGTAATCACCATAATATTACTCATTTAATTGTAGATTAATGATATCAAGTAAATTTAAAAAAAGGCAGCTCTTGCCACTACAACAGCTTTTTCCCCTGCAAAAGGCGTTGAAATAAGCTTCAGAGAGAGGGGAAGATACTATCTGTTTTGCAGCCTGCCGGGTCTTTGAGGAAGTGGATGAAGAAGGGCTGAGGCACAGAATTCATCAGCCTTTATCATTCAAACAACTTAAAGAGCAGAAAACGGCCTGCTCATCCAATGGAGCCACTGCTCCATTTAAACAAACTATGTTTGAGGCTTTTACAGCTGATTCTCTCCCGCCCTCTGATTGGAAAGCTATTACACGAGCCTGTTTAAGTGGAGGAGATTATCTATTGTGGATATCAGAATATGCAGAGCAGTGACAAAACACAGCTGATATTAATAGAGCTGAAAATCATCCAGTATCATTTGAAATGCTTATGGGGGAAGGACTGTACAGTGATCTTAGCCGGCAGTTAGGTTTCGATTATGTTGCCTATGCACAAATAAATGCCACTGCTGAGTTGCTTGGATGAAACTGCCCTCAGGGGGTCACAATCAGAAGATTTATCTAAAATTAGGCAAGTGCCAGATGAGCCTTTTCAGGATTTTGTCTCTCATTTAATGCAAACATCTAGCAGATTGATAGCAGATACAGATGCAGGCCTTCTACTTGTAAAACAATTAGCGTATGAGAATGCACATTCTGAATGCCAGGCAGCTCTTCGCCCTTTCAGAAAAAAGGGCACAATTTCAGATTATATTAGTCTCTGTTCACACATCGGCCCAGGTTACAAACATGGACTAGCCATGGCCACCGCCCTTCAAGGGAAAACAGTCAAAGAAGTGCTTTTCCAGAAGCAAGCTTCCAAAACAAGGAATTCTTCAGGGCCCCTTGGCAGCTGTTTTGAATGTGACAAATGGGTCACCAGATAAGGCAGTGCCAAAACAGAAATAGGATCGAGAGTCTAGGAGACATGGGAAGACAACCGGGTCTCTGTCCTCGCTGCAAACGAGGCAATCATTGGGTAAGAGAATGTAAGTCAAGAAGAGATGTAAATGGAAATAAACTAGATCAGGAACAGGGAAATGGGAGGAGGGGCCAGCCCCAGGCCTAAGAACACTGTTATGGGGCTCTCCAAGCCTTTGTGCCAAAGCAAGGATTTCTGTTTGTGACCTCTATCGAGCCACCTCAGGCAGTGCAGGAAGGGACCTCAGTCCCTCCTACACAGCACTAACCCCAGAGATGGGCATGCAAGCCCTTCCCAGAGGAGTGTATGAACCACTCCCTGCTGGACGTGTAGGTTTATTATTAGGCAGAAGCAGTGCCACCATGGAAGGCCTTTCAGTAGCAGCAGGTGTGATAGACCCAGATTATAAGGGAGAAATAAAAATTATGGCTCATTCACCAGCAGCCATAACAGTCATTCAACACCCTCAGAGAATTGCACAATTAATTCTCCTTCCAAAAGTAGAATTTCCAAACAAATACATAAAGGATAAAAGAGGTCAGGTGGGTTTTGGCTCGTCTGATGTGTATTGGGTTTAACCCATTGGCAATAAACGCCCAGAGTTAACATTAACCATAAGAGGAAAAAAAATAAAGGGCTCCTAGATACTGGAGCTGGTGTATCTGTTTTTGCCAGTGATCAATGGCCCTATGAGTGGCCTAAACAACCTACAGTGACACACCTTCCAGGCATAGGCCAATGTCAAAATTCAGAGCAGAGTAGTGTTATCTTGTTATGGAAGGATAATGAAAATCATAGTGGCAACTTTCAACTGTATATAGTTGCCGGCCTTCCACCCAATCTATTGGGAAGACATGTTATGAAAGAAATGGGAGTATACCTGTATAGCCCCAATGATAAAGTCACTACCCAATTATTAGACCAAGGACTTCTTCCCACACAGGGACTCGGGGCTAAGGGACAGGGCAACAATCAACCTCTCATTACTCCCTCTAGAAGAGACAGGCAAGGAGTAGTGTATATTTAATAGAGGCCTCTGAGCACCCTGCTCCCCATGCAGATCCAATAACATGGCTCAGCGAAAACCCTGTATGGGTGGATCAGTGGCCTCTTTCAGCTGAAATAATACAAGCGGCAGAGCTGCTAGTGCAGGAGCAACCCAACTGCGGTCATATAGAAACTTCCACTTCGCCATGGAACTCACCTATATTTGTTATCAAAAAGAAATCACGGAAGTGGAGGTTGCTACATGACCTAAGGAAGGTTAATGAAACGATGGAATTAATGGGAGCATTACAACCTGGGCTCCGTTCCCCATCTGCTATTCCGCAGGGCACCTTTAAAGTGATATTTGATCTAAAAGATTGCTTTTATACCATCCGCCTGGCAGAAAAAGATAGTAAAACATTTGCCTTTAGTATGCCATCTTTTAATTTTAAAGACCCATGAAACGTATCAATGGAAAGTTCTTCCTCAAGGTATGGCAAATAGCCAGACCCTTTGCCAAAAGTCTGTAGCCAAGGCTATAGAATTAACCAGAAAGATATATAAACTAGTGTATATTATACATTATATGGATGATATTCTCATTGCTCATCAGGATGAGCGGATAGTCCTCGCAACCTTCAGTTCTATACAGAAAGATTGAGCTAATGTAGGGCTTGTTCTTGCTCAAGAGAAGATTCAAACTCAGCCGCCCTTTCAGGACTTAGGAAAAACTCTGTATCCAAAGGTCATTCTACCTCAGAAAATACAATTAAGAAATGATAATGTGAAAACATTGAATGATTTTCAAAAATTACTAGGAGACATAAACTGTGTCTGACCTCATTTAAAATTATCTACAGGAGAAATAAAGCCTTTGTTTGAAATCTAAAAATGATCAGGACCCCACTTCTGCCAGAACACTCACTCCTAAAGGTAGAGCTGCCTTGGAAAAGGAAGAACAGGCCATAGAGAATCAGCAACTTTCATATATTGATTATTCAAAAGATGTAGAAGTTTATGTGTTGACTTCCTCATATACCCCAACTGCTATAATATAGCAGGAAGGACCTCTTTTGTGGATACACCTCCCTGTCTCACCTGCGAAAGTACTTACCCCTGACCATGAAGCAGTCTGCCGTAGTTCAGCTTGCCAGAGAAAGTGCACGTAGATACTTTGGCAAATCCAAATTACATCAGGGTCCCATTTAAGAAGGATCAGATTACTTGGTTGTTTGCCTTTTCTGATGCTTGGGAGCTGGCGTTTGCCAGCTTTGCAGGACAGATAGGTACCCATATGCCCAATATTAAGTTGCTTCAATTCGCAGACATACAAGAATTTATTTTTCCAAAAATAGTGCGTAAAGCACCTATTGTAGGAGCTGAGAATGCGTTTACTGATCGCTCCTCAAATGGAAAAGGTCTTTGTATTTAAAAACCAAACTTACATATTTTTCAGTTCTTTTGCAGCTTTGTTTTCTGCTACCCCCACTGAGCCTTTCAACTTATGGACAAGACAGTCAATATGTTGCAAAAGCTATTCCCCCCAGAAACTGCTGCAGCTATAGAATCTCTCAATATAGAAATAAGAAATTTATTCACACAAATACAAACACATATACACAGTCATAAAGTCCCCTCTCTGTGGGACACACCAGAGCACACACAGGCCTACCAAGTGCCTTATCCTCAAGAAATGCTAAGGTGACACTGCTACATGGAATGTTTTCCTCTCCCAATTACAGCAAGCTCAGGAATCCCATGCTTTACATCATCAAAATAGTCAAAGTTTAAGACAACAATTCCAAATTTCCTAAGAGTCTGCCAGACAGATAGTAAAGCAATGTCCCACATGTCCCACTTATCACACTGTTCAATGACAGGGAGTTAGCTCCCGGGGTATTGTGCCTAATCAGCTGTGGCAGATGGATGTTACAAAAATACCTGAGTTTGGAAAACTTAAGTATGTCCATATTTTTATAGATACCAATTCTGGCTTTCTTATGGCAACAGCACAAACTGGAGAAGCCACTAAATACGTTATAGCCCATTGCTTAAAATGCTTTGGCATTACAGGAGTGCCAAAAGTGATTAAAAGAGACAATGGGACCGGCTATACCAGCTGTGCATTTCAACATATCTGCAAGCAATTTCAACTCCTTCACAAAACAGGTATTCCCTATAATCCCCAAGGACAAGGTATTGTGGAAAGGACACAGAGTACCCTGAAGCATAAGCTTCAAAAAATAGAAAAGGGGGAGTTATACCCAGGAAATCCCACAAACTATTTAAACCATGCACATTTATTTAAAATTTTCTCTCTGTAGATGCACAGAGCAGGTCTGTAGCAGATAGATTTTGTCATCCAAAAACAAAAGATTCATATGCTATGGTGAGGTGGAAGGATCCTCTCACGGGTCAATGGAATGGCCCAGATCCAGTACTAATCTGGGGACGACGGCATGTTTGTGTTTTTCCACAGGATGCAGAAGGAGCCAGATGGCTCCCAGAAAGATTGGTCCGCCATGCTGAAGCTCATATTCCTCTGCATTCTGCTGACCACCGCAGGAGCCAACCACACATACTAGGCATTTGTGCCAGACCCTCGAATCCACCCCAGCATTTTGGGATGGCCCAGGGATCATTGTCCAGGTCAATGATACCAGCATTCTGGGCCATCCTTCCACCTCCAGGAATTCTCCTGCCGTGAGCCCTTATCAGAATTATTCAGTCTAAGGAAAAGGAATGCCAGGGTGCTTCCATGCTGGGCCTTCTGACAATTGTATCAAAGTTATGGACAACAAAAGTAACAGAATGCTCATGCCTGCGCTGAATATGTCCTATACTGGGATGACTAACGATTCCAAGAGTAAATCTAAAGTAGACTATGACCATCGACATCCTTTGTCCCCTCAGCAAGTGCCTTATTGTGGCACAGAAAATACGAGGTTTAATGGAACAATCTTATGGACCGGTTGTGTAAAAAGAACCCAAAGCAGTGTAATGTGTCAACAGGGCACCATTGGGACTGGTCTACCTGTGACAATTGTTCAGATCATCAGCTGATGGCTGGAATGTGGTGGTCTAGTAATGGACATCCTCAAACTTATGTTTGGAAGATGGCAGCTGCGTCAGGATGAAGGGTAAACATGAATGATCAAAATGAGGAGTGGGGTTTTAATGACAATGCAAAAGATTTTACAGTGCTTTCTTGTGTGAATCCCTCTTATGGTCTATTAATCGGTGATGTCTATGTAAATGTGGGGAATAATTCATAATTCAATGTAGGCTGTAATAATTGTAACTTTACTTCTATTGTAACTTCTATAAGAAATTCATACTGCAGATTTTGTGGATAATTTGGCTCATAATGTCTCTTGCCTGGGCCACCCTAGAATCAAGTGATTTCAAGGGGGAACATAAGCTCCAGGCTTTACAGCATATGTGCTTTACTTGGGTGATCAAGTTAATGTGTTGAATACTAGAAAGCTACATCAAGAGATAGTAGCTATCCAAGAGGCAATATTAAACTTGTCACCAGAAAAATTAGCATAAGAGTTTTTAGAAGGTTTAAGAACAAAATAGCTCCTGAACTCCTTCATTGTATGTGCTGTAATGCTCTTTCTTCTACTTATATTGGTACCTGCTGCAGTACGTTTGGTAGAAAAAGTGCTGAAGCAAATATATGGAAGCTTCCACAAGCAAAAACTTATCACTCATTAACCCCCCCAGCCAATTTTGGCTTAAGAGGCTGGACAGCCAATGACGGGTAAGGCAAGAAGGGGAGTGGAACAACCTATGACAGAGAATGGGTCATGCAAACCTCAGCCAAATGACGGGTAAGGACATCCCCGTTTTTAACCAACATAAGACAGGCACAGTCATCCCATGCATTCAAGCATTTTAAAAAATAAAAAAGGGGGAGATTTCGAGAGCGGTTGGGACAGAAGGAGCAAGAGTACAGGACAGGACTATTTGTGTTTTTGTGCCTAGTCTCGATCTAAGGCGTGAACCAGGCCTGACTCTGAAATAAACCTTGAAAATTTCCTAAACTCCAGGAACAAGTATCCCAGGAATGTAGGGACATCTTATCTCAAGGCCACCCACCTGGACCAGCCCATTGTATTGTTTTGTAGGCAATTCAGGTGTATATAAGCCATCCCAGATTAAAGCTTTTTGGCATTCTGCATTCTGTACCAGACAGTTTGCCCTCCAGTTGTCTTGTATATAGAGCCCAACGCCCCCACTCAGGAACTCTTCGACAACCGCTGGCAGGCCCTGGCATGTTTCAATGGAATCAAATGTTACGAAATGGAATGTAATGTTGTGGAATTGCATGGAATGTTATGGAATGGAATGGAATGAGGTGGAATGCAATGGAATGTAGTTGAAAGCAATGGAAATTTCAAAGGAAAGGAGCGTGAAGGAATGGAAAGTAATTTTGTGGACTGGAATGGAATCTTATGCAATGGAATGAGATACAATATTTGAAATTGAATGGGATGTTGTGTAATCGAATGGAATGTTATGGTATGAAGTGGAATGTTGATGAATAGAACCGATTTTCAACGAATAAAATGAAATGTTAGGAAACAACGGGAATAATGTGTTTGAATAGAATCAAATATTATGGAATGGAATTGAATGTTGTGGAATTGAATACAATGGTAAGGAATGGAATGGAATGCTGTGAAATGCTATGGCATGTTGTGGAAAGGAATAGAACGTTGGGGAAGGAAAGGAATTGAATTTTGTGAATTGAAATTGAATCCTATGCAGCAGAACGGAGTAGAATGGTTGAAATGGGATGGTGATCTGTGTAATCGAATGGAATATTCTGTTATGAATTGGAATGTTAATTAATAGAACCAAATTTTACTGAACCAATGGAATGTTATGTAATAGATACGGAATAATGTGTTCGAATGGAATCGAATGTTAAGGAATGGAATGGAATATTGTGGAATTAAACGGAATGCTGTGAAATGGAATGGTATGTTGGGAAAGGAATTGAAGGTTAAGGAATAGAATGGAATTTTGTGGATTGGAATGGAATCTTATGCCATAGAATGAAATAGAATGTTTGAAATGAAATTCGATGCTGTTAAATGGAATTGAATGCTATGGTATGAAGTGGAATGTTGATTAAAAGAACCGAATATTAAAGAATGGAATGGAAAGTTAGGTAAAAGAATGGGAATAAGTGTTTGAATGGCAAGGAAAGTTACGAAATGGAATGAATTGTGGAATTGAATGAAATGTTTGGAATGAAATGGAATGCTGTGGAATGCAAAGGAAAGTTGTGGATATATATAGAATGTTTGGGAAAGGCATGGAAGTTAAGGAATGGAATGGAGGTTTGTGGATTGGAATGGAATCTTATGCAATGGAATGAGATAAAATGTTTGCAATTGAATGGGATGTTGTGTAATGGAATGGAATGTTATGGTATGAAGTGGAATGTTGATTAATAGAAATGAATTTTAATGAATGGAATGGAATATTAGGTAACAACACGGGAATGCATTGGAATGGAGTCGAATGTTATTGAATGTGGTGGAATTAAATGGAATGTTATTGAATGGAATGGAATGATGTGGAATGCAATGGAAAGCAGTGGAAATGAAGAGAATGTTGGGGAGAGGAATGAAATGGAATGCTGTGGAATGCAATGGAATGTTGTGGAAAGGAATTGAATGTTGGGGAAAGGAATAGAAGGTTAAGGAATGGAATGGAATTTTTTGGATTGGAATGGAATCGTATGAAACACTATGAAATAGAATGAGTTGGAAAGAAATGTTGTGTAATCAAACGGAATGTCATGGTATAAATGGTAATGTTGATTAATAGAACATAATTTTAAAGAACAGAATGTAATATTACGTAACAGAATGGGAATAATGTGTTTGAATGGAATCAATGTTATGCAATGGAATTGAATGTTGTGGAATTGAAAGGAATGTTAAGCAATGGAATGGAATGCTGTGGACTGCAATGTCATGTTGTGTAAAGGAATGGAAGTTTGGGGAAAGGAATTGGAGGTTAAGGAATTGAGTGGAATTTTTTGGATTGGAATGGAACTCTATGCAATAGAACGGAATAGAATGGTTGAAATGGAATGGTGTTCTGTGTAATCGAATGGAATATTATGATATTAATTGGAATGTTAATAGAACCAAATGTTACTGAATCAATGGAAAGTTATGTAATAGTATGGGAATAATTTGTTGGAATGAAATTGAATGTTAAGGAATGGAATGGAATATTGTGGAATTGAATGGAATGCTCTGGAATGGAATGGAATGTTGGGGAAAGGACTAGAATGTTGAGGAAAGGAATGGATGTTTAAAGAATGAAATAGAATTTTGTGGTTTGGAATGGAATCTTATCCAATAGAATGAAACATAATGTTTGAAATGGAGTGGAATGTGGTGTAATACAATGGAATTTTATGGGATGACGTGAAATGTAGAGTAATAGAACTGAATATTAATTAATGGAATGGAATGTTATGTAACAGAATGGGAATAATGTGTTGGAAAGGAATCGAATGTTATAGAATAGTATGGAAAGTTGTGGAATAAAATGGAATGTTGTGGGAAGGAGTAGAATGTTGGAGAAAGGAATGGAAGGTTGAGGAAAGGAATGGAATTTTGTCGATTGGAATGGAATCTTATGCAACATAATGAAATAGAATGTTTGAAATGGAATGGAATGTTGTGTAATCGAATAGAATGATATGGTATGAAGTTGAATGTAGATTAATAGAATGGAATTTTAATGCATGGAATGGAATGTTATGTAACAGAAAGGGAATAATGTGTGCGAATGCAATGGAATGTTATGGAATGGAGTGCAATGTTGTGCAATTGATTGTTATGGAATGGAATGGATGCTGTGGAAGGCAATGAAATGTAGTGTAAAGGAATAGAATGTTGGGAAAGGACTAGACGTTAAAGAATGGAATGGAAATTTGTGTATTGGAATGGAATCTTATGGAATGGAATGGAATATAGTGTTTGAAATGGACTGGAATATTGTATAATCAAATGGAATGTTGTGGTATGAAATGCAATGTTGATTAATGTACTGCATTTTAAGGAACGGTATGGAATGTTTTGTATCAGAGTGGGAATAATGTTTTGGAATGGAATCGAATGTTATGGAATTGAATGGAATGTTATGGAATGGAATGCAATGCTGTATAATGCAATGGAATGTTGGGGAAAGGTAAAGGAATGGAATGGAATTTTGTGGACTGGAATAGAATCTTATGCAATAGAGTGAAATAGAATGTTTGAAATGGAATGGGATGCTGTGAAATGGAATGGAATGTTTGGTATGAAGTGGAATATTGACTAATAGACCATAATATTAAAGAATGAAATGGAATGTTATGTAAAAGAACGCGAATAATGTGTTTAAAAGTTATAGAAAGTTATGAAATGGAATGGAATGCTTTGGAATTGAATGGAATGTTATGGACAGGAATGGAATGCTGTGGAATTCAGTGAATGTTCTGCAAAGGAATAGAATGGTGGGGAAAGGAAAGGAAGGTTAAGGAATGATATGTAATTTTTTGGACTGGAATGTAGTGTTATGCGAATGAATGAAATAGAATGATTTAAGTGGAATTGAATGTTGTGTAATATAATGAGTGTTATGGTATGTAGGGGAATTTTGATTAATATAAATGAATTTTAATGAATGGAATGTAATGTTAGGTAACAGAATGGGAATGTGTTGGAATGGAATCGAATGTTATGGAATGCAATGGAAAGTATTGGAAAGGAATAGAATGTTGGGGAAGGAATGGAATGGAATGCTGTGGAATGCAATGGATTGCTGTGGAAAGGAATAGAATGTTGGGGAAAGGAATGGAACATTAAGGAATGGAATGGAATTTTTGGATTGGAATGGAATATTATGCAACAGAATGAAATAGAATGAAATGGAAAGGAATGTTGTGTAATCGAATGGAATGTTATGCTATGAAGTGGAATGTTAATTAACAGGGCAAATTTTAATGAATGGAATGGAATGTAAGGTTACAGAACGGGAATAATGTGTTTGAATGGAATCAAATGTTACGGAATGGAATGGAATGTTGTGGACTTGAGTGGAATGTTACGGAATGCAATGGAATGCTGTGGAATGCAATGGAGTTTTGTCGAAAGGAATAGAACGTTGGAGAAAGGAATGGAAGTATAAGGAATGGTATAGAATTTTGTGGATTGGAATGGTATGTTATGAAACAGAATGAAATAGAATGAATTGGAAAGGAAAGTTGTGTAATCGAATGGAATTTTATGCTATGAAGGGGAATGTTGATTAATAGAACAGAATTTTAATCAATGGTATTGAATGTTTCGTAACAGAATGGGAATAATCTGTTGGAATGGAATCGAATGTTATGGAATGGAATGGAATGCTGTGGAAATGAATGGAATGTTAAGAAATGGAATGGAAGGAAGTGGAATGTAATGGAGAGAAGTGGAAAGGAAAAGAACGTTTGGGAAAGGCATGGAAGTTCAAGGAAGAGAACGCAATTTTGTGGATTGGAATGGAATCCTATGCAAAAGAACAAAGTAGAATATTTGAAATGGAATGCTGTTCTGTGTAATCAAATGGAATGTTATGGTATGAATTGGAATGTTAATTAATAGATCCAAATTTTCCTGAATCAATGGAAAGTTAGGTAATAGTATGGGAATAATTTGTTGGAATGGAATTGAAGGTTAAGGAATGGAATGGAATATTGTGGAACTGAATGGAATGCTGTGGAATGGAATTGAATGTTTTGGAAAGGAATAGAATTTGGGGGAAAGAAATGGAAGGTTAAGGAATGAAATGGAATTTTGTGGTTTGGAATGGACCTCATGCAAAAGAATGAAATAGAATGTTTGAAATGGAATGGAATGTGGTGTAATCGAATGGAATGTCATGGAATGACATGGAATGTAGAGTAGTAGAACCGAATTTTAATGAATGGAATGGAATGTTATGTAACAGAATGATAGTAATGTGTTGGGAATGACTTGAATGTTATGGAATGTTGTGGAATTGAATGGAATGTTATGGAATGGAATGGAATTTGGTGGAATGCAATGGAATGTTGTGGAAAAGAATAGAATGTTGAGGAAAGGAATGGAAGGTAAAGGAAAGAAATGGAATTTTGTGGACTGGAATGGAATGTTATGCAATAGAATGAAATAGAATGTTTTAAGTGGAACAGAATGTTGTGTAATGTAATTGAACGTTATGGTATGAAGTGCAATGTTGATTAATGGAAGCGAAGTTTGAAGAATGGAATGGAGTATTAGGTAGCAGAACAGGAATAATGTTTTCGAATGGAGTTGAATGTTATGGAATGAAATGGAAGGTTGTGCAATTGAATGGAATGTTATGGAATTGAATGGAATGATGTGGAATGCAATGGAATGTCGAGGAAATGAACAGAATGTTAGGGAAAGCAATGGGACGTTAAGGAATTTAATGGAATTTTTTGAACTGGAATGGTATCTTAGGCAAAAAAGGAAATAGAACGAATTGGAAATTAATGCTGTGTAATCAAATGGAATGTTACGCTATGAAGTGGAATGTTGATTAATAGGACTAAATTTTAATGAATGGAACGGAATGTTATGCAACAGAACAGGAATAATGTGTTGGAATGGAATCGAATGTAGTGGAATGTTTCGGAATGCAATGGAAAGTTAAGTAAATGAATGCAATGCTGTGGAATGGAATAGAATGCTGGGGAAAGGCTACGGAATGGAATCTAATTTTGTAGATTTGAATGGAATCTTATGCTATATAATGAAATAGATTGTTTGAAATGGAATGGGATGGTGTGAAATGAAATGGAATGTTACGGTATGAAGTATAATGTTGATTAATAGAACTGAATATTAAGGATTGGAATAGAATGTTAGGTTGCAGAATGGGAATAATGTGCTTGAATGGAATCAAATGTTACGGAATGGAATGGAGTATTGTGTAATTGAATGGAATGTTATGGACAGGAATGGAATGCTGTGGAATGCAACGGAATGTTGTGGAAAGCAATAGAAAGTAGGGGAAAGGAATGGAGGGTGAAGGAATGGAATGGAATTTTGTGGATTGGAATGGAATCTTCTGCAGTGGAATGAGATACAATGTTTGCAATTGAATGGGATGTTGTGTAATCAAATGGAATGTTATGAAGGGCAATGTTGATTAATATAACTAAATTTTAATGAATGGTTTTGAATGTTTTGTAAAAATGGGAATAATATGTTGGAGTGGAATTGAATGTTATGGAATGGATTAGACTGTTGTGGAATGGAATGGAAGGTTACAGAAATAATTGAATGATGTGGAATGCAATGGAGAGTAGTGGAAAGGAATAGAACGTTTGGGAAAGGCATGGAAGGTCAAGGAATAGAATGGAACTTTGTGGATTGGAATGGAATCCTATGCAATAGAATGAAATGGAATGGTGTTCTGTTTAATCGAATGGAATGTTATGGTATGAATTGTAATGTTAATTAATACGACTAAATTTTACTGAATAAATGGAATGTTGTGTAATAAAACAGGAATAATGTGTTGGAATGGGGGGAACGGAATGGAATATGGTGTAATTGAATAGAATGTTATGCTATGAAGTGGAATGTTAATAGGAACAAATTTTAATGAATGGAATAGAATGTTATGCAACAGAATGGGAATAATGTGTTATAATGGAATCCAATGTAATGTAATGAAATGGAATGTTCTGGAATGCAATGCAAAGATATGGAATGCAATGCTGTGGAATGCAGTGAAATGTGGAAACAATAGAAAGTTGTGGAACGGATTGGAGGGGAAGGAATGGAAGAGAATTTTGTGGATTGGAATGGAATGTTATGCGATAGGATGAAATAGAATGTTTTAAGTGGAATGGAATGTAGTGTAATGGAATGGAATGTTATGGTATGAAGTGAAATATTGAGTAACAGAACCGAACTTTGAAGAACGGAATGCAATGTTGGTTAATAATGGGAATAATATGTTCAAATGTAATCGAATGTTATAGAATGTAATGGATTGTTGTGGAATGTAATGGAATGCTGTGGAAGGAATGGAATGTTGAGGAATGGAATAAAGTATTGGGAAAGGAATGGAATGGAAAGCTGTGGGATGCAATGTAATATTGTGGAAAGGAATAGAATGTGGGGAAAGGAATGGAAGGTTAAGGAATGGAGTGGAATTTTGTGCATTGGAATGGAATATTATGCAATGGAATGAACTAGAATATTTGCAATGGAAAGGAATGTTATGTAATCGAATGGAATGTTATGGTATGAAGTGGAATGTTGATTAATAGAACCAAATTTTAAAGAAATATATGGAATGTTGGGTAACAGAACCGGAATAAATTATTTGAATGGAATTCAAAGTTATGGAATGGAATGTTGTGGAATTGAACGGAATGTTACGGAATGGAGTGGAATGATGTGGAATCCAATGGAATGTAGTGGAAATGAGTGGAATGCTGGTTAAAGGAATCGAATTGAATTCTGTGGAATGCAATGGAATGTTGAAAGGAATAGAATGTTAGAGAAAGGAATGGAGGTTAAGGAATGTAATGGAATTTTGTGGATTTGAATGGAATCTTATGCAATGGAATGATAAAAATTGTATGAAGTGCAATGGAATGTTGTGTAATTGAATGGAATGTATGGTATGAAGTGAAATGTAGATTAATAGAACTGAATTTTAGTGAATGAAACGGAATGCTGGGTAATAATCAAAATAACGTGTTCGAATTGAGTCGAATGTTATGGAATGGAACGCTATGTTGGGCAATGGAATGGAATGCTGTGGAATGCAACGGAATGTTGCAGAATGGAATAGAATGTTGGGGAAAGGAATGGAAGTTTAAGGACCGGAGTGGAATTTTGTGGATTGGAATGGAATATTATGCAATGGAATGAACTAGAATGTTTGCAATGGAAAGGAATGTTGTGTAATCGAATTGAATGTTGTGGTATGAAGTGGAATGTTGATTAATAGAACCGAATTTTAAAGAATGGTATGGAATTCTGGATAACAGAACAGGAATAAAGTGTTTGAATGGAATTCAAAGTTATGGAATGGAATGGAATGTTGTGGAATTGAACGGAATGTTATGGAATGGAATGGAATGATGTGGAATTAAATGGAAAGTAGAGGAAAGGAATAGAATATTGGGGAACGGAATGGTACAGAATGCTGTGGAATGCAATGGAATATTGTGAAAGGAATAGAATGTTGGGGATAAGAACGGAAGGTTTAGGAATGGAATGCAATTTTGTGGATTGGAATGGAATCTTATGCAACAGAATGAAACAGACTGAATTGGAAAGGAATGTTGGGTATTCGAATCAAATATTATGCTATGAAGTGGAATGTTCATTAATAGGACAAAATTTTAATGAATGGAATGAAATGTCATGCAACAGAACTGGTATAAATTGCTGGAATGAAATCGAATGTTATGGAATGGAATGGAATGCCGTGGAGTTCAATGGAATGATGTGGAAAGGAAGAGAATGTTGGGGAAAGGAATGGGAGGTTAAGGAATGGAATGGAATTTTGTGGACTGGAATGGAATCTTACGCAACAGAATGAAATGGAATGTTTTAAATGGAATGGAATGTTATGGTATGAAGTGCAATGTTGATTAATAGAACTAAATTTTAATGTATGGTATGGAATGATTTGTAACAGAATGGGGATAATGTGTTGGAATCGAATATAATGTTATGGAATTGAATGGAATGCTGTGGAATGGAATGAATGTTGCAGAAAGGAATAGAGTGTTGGGGAAAGGAAAGAAATGTTAAGGAATGGTATGGAATTTTGGGGATTCGAATGGAATCTTATGCAATAGAATGAAACAGAATAATTGAAATGGAATGGAATGTTGTGTAATCAAATGGAATTTTACGGTATGAAGGGGAATGTTGATTAATAGAATCAACTTTTAATTAATGGAATGGAATGGGAAAAATGTGTTGAGTGGAATCAAATGTTATGGAATGGAATGGAATGTTGTGGAACTGAATGGAATGTATCGTATGTATTGAAATGTAGATTAATAGAAATGAGTTTTACTGAATGGAATGGCTTGTTATGTAACAGATGGGAAATAATGTGTTGGAATCAATACGAATGTTTTCGAATGGAATGGAATGCTGTGGAATGCAATGGAATGTTGTGGAAACGAATGGATCGTTGGAGAAAGGCATTGAAGGTATCGAATGGAATGGAATTGTGTGCACTGGAATGGAATCACATGCAATAGAATGAAATACAGTATTTGAAATAGAATAGAATGTTGCATATTCGATTGGAAGGTTATGGTATGAAGTGGAACGTTGCCTAATAGAAATGAATTTTAATTAATGCAATGGAATGTTATGTATCAGAACGAGAATAATGTTTTTGAAGGGAATCGAATGTTATGGAAAGGAACTGAATGTTGTGTAACTGAATGGAATGTTTGGAATGGAATGGAATGATGTGGAATACAATGGAATGTAGTGGAAAGGAATAGAATGTTGGGGAAAAGAATGGAATGGAATGCTGTTCAATGAAATTGAATGTTGTGAAAAGGTATAGAATGTTGGCTAAAGACATTGAGGGTTAAGGAATGGAATTGAATGTTTTGGATTGGAAAGGAAACTTATGCAACAATATGAAACAGAATGAATTGGAAAGGAATGTTGTTTAATCGAATGGAATGTTATGCTACGAACTGGAATGTTGATTAATAGCACCGAATTTTGAAGATTGGATTGGAATATTAGTAATAATTGGAATAACGTGCTCGAAATGATTCGTATGTTATGGAATGGAATGGAATGCTGTGGAGTGCAATGGATGATGTGGAAAGGAAGAGAATGTTGGGGAAAGAAATGGTATGTTAAGGAATGGAATGGAATTTTGTTGATTGGAATGGAATCTTATGTAATAGAATGAAATAGAATAATTGAAATGGAAAGGAATGTTGTGTAATCAAATGGAATGTTACGGTATGAAGGGGAATGGAGATTAATAGAACTGAATTTTAATGAATGGAATGGAATGTTAGGTTACAGAACGTGAATAATGTGTTTCAATGGAACAAATGTTACGGACTGGAATTCAATGTTGTGGAATTGAATGGAATGTTAATCAATGGAATACAATGCTGTGGAATGCAATGGAATGCTGTTGAAAGGAATAGAATGTTTCGGAAAGGAATGGAAGGTTAAGGAGTATAATGGAATTTTGTGGATTGGAATGGAATCTTAGGCAATAGAATGAAATAGACTGATTGAAATGGAACAGAATGTTGTGTAATCGAATGGAATGTTATGGTATGAAGGGGAATGTTGATTAATAGAACCGAATTTTAATGAATGATATGGATTGCTTTGTAACTGAATGGGAATAATGTGTTTCAATGGAATCGAATGTTATTGAATGGAATGAAATATGGTGGAATTGAATGGAATCTTATGGAATGGAACAAAATGCTTTGGAAGGCAATGGAAAGTTGTGGAAAGGAATAGACACATGGAATGGAATGGAATTCGGTGGAATGCAATGGAATGTTGGGGGAATTAGTAGAATGTTGGAGAAAGGAATAGAAGGCTAAGGAAAGGAATGGAATGTTGGGGATTGGAATGGAAACTTATGCAACATAATGAAATAGAATGTTTGAAATGGAATGGAATGTTGTGTAATCAAATATAATGTTATGGTATGACGAGGAATGTTGAATAAGAGAACAGAATTGTAATGAATGTAATTGAATGTTATGTAACAGAACAGGAATAATGTGTTGGAAATGAACCAAATGTAATGCAATGGAATGGAATGTTGTGGAACTGAATGGAATGTTATGGCGTGGAAGGGAATGCGGTGGAATGCAATGGAATGTTGTGGAAAGGAATAGAATGTTGGGGAAAGGAAAGGAAGGTTAAGGAATGATACGTAATTTTGTGGACTGGAATGGAATGTTATGCAACAGCATGAAATAGAATGTTTTAAATGGAATGGAATGTTGTGTAATGGAATGAATGTTATGGTATGAAGAGGAATTTTGATTAATATAAATGAATTTTAATGAATGGAATGTTATATTAGGTTACAGAACAGGATTGTGTTGGAATGGAATCGAATGTTATGGAATGTAATGGAATGTTGTGGAATATTATGTAATGGAATGGAATGATGTGAAATGCAATGGAAATTAGTGGAAAGGAGTAGAATGTTGGGGAAGGAATGGAATGGAATGCTGTTGAATGCAATGGATTATTGGGGAAAGGAATAGAATGTTGGGGAAAGGAATGGAAGTTTAAGGAATGCAATGCAAATTTTTGGATAGGATTGGAATCTTATGCAACAGAATGAAATAGAATGAATTGGAAAGGAATGTTGTGTAATGAAACGGAATGTTATGCTATGAAATGCAATGTTCATTAATCGGACTAAATTTTAATGAATGGAATAGAATGTTAGGTGACAGAATGGGAATAATGTGTTTGAATTAACTCAAATGTTCCAGAATGGAATTGAATGTTGTGGATTGAATGGAATTTACGGAATGGAATGGAATGCTGTGGAATGCAATGGAATGTTGTGGAAAGGAATAGAACGTTGGGGAAAGGAATGGAAGGTTAAGGAATGGTATACAATTTTGTGGATTGGAAAGGAATCTTATGAAACAGAATGAAATAGAATGAATTGGAAAGGAAAATTGTGTAATCGAATGGAATGTTATGCTGTGAATGGGAATGTTGATTAATAGAACAGAATTATAATCAATGGTATTGAATGTTTTGTAACAGAAGGGGAATAATCTGTTGGAATGGCATCGAATGCTCTGGAATGGAATGGAATGCTGTGGAAATGAACGGAATGTTAAGAAATGGAATGGAAGGAAGTGGAATGCAATGGAGAGCAGTGGAAAGTAATAGAATGTTGTGGAATGACACGGAAGGTCAAGGAAGAGAATGGAGTTTTGTGGATTGGAATGGAATGCTATGCAATAGAATGAAATAGAATGTTTGAAATGGAATGTAATGCTGGGAAATGGAACTGAATAATATGGTATGAAGTGGAACGTTGATTAGCAGAACCGAATGTTAAAGAATGAAATGGAATGTTAGGTAAAAGTACGGGAATAATGTGTTTCAATGAAAAGGAAAGTTACGAAATGCAATGGAATGCTGTGGAATTGAACGGAATGTTATGGACAGGAATGGAATGCTGTGGAATGCAGTGGAATGTTGTGAAAAGCATTAGAAAGTTGGGGGAAGGAAATTAGAGTGAAGGAATGGAAGGGAATTTTGTGGATTGGAATGGAATGTTAGGCAATAGAATGAAATGGAATGTTTTAAATAGAATGTAATGTTATGGTATGAAGTGGAATATTGATTAATAGAAGGGAATTTTGAAGAATGGAATGTAATGTTAGGTAATAAACGGAATAATATGTACACATGGAATCGAATGTTATGGAACGGAATGGAATGTTGTGGAATGGAATGGAGTGCTGTGAAAGGAATGGAATGTTGTAGAAAGGAACAGAATGTTGTGCAAAGGAATGGAATTGAATGCTGCGGAATGCAATGGAATTTTGTTGAATGGAATAGAATGTTGGAGAAAGGAATGGAGGTTAAGGAATGGAATGGAATTTTTTGGAATGGAATGGAATTTTGTGGATTGGAATGGAATCCATGCAACAGAATGAAATAGAATGAATGGGAAAGGAATGTTGTGTAATCGAATGGAATGTTATGCTATGAAGTGGAAGGTTAATTAACAGAAAAAAATTTTAATGAATGGAATGGAATGTTTTGTAATAGAAAGGGAGAAATGTGTTGCAATGAAATCGAATGTTATGGAATGGAATGGAAGGCTATGTAGTGCAAAGGAGTGTTGCTGAAAGGAAGAGAATGTTGGGAAAGGAATGGGAGGTTAAGGAATGGAGTGGAATTTTGGGGATTGGAGTTGAATCTTATGCAATAGAATGAAATAAAATGTTTCAAATGGAATGTAATGTTGTGTAATCAAAAGGAATGTTATGGTATGAAGGGGAATGAAGATGAATAGAACAGAATTTTAATGAATGGAATGGAACGTTATGTTACAGAACGGGAATAATGTGTCTGAATGGAATCAAATGTTATGGAATTGAATGGAATGTTGTAGAAATGAGTGGAGTGTTATGGAATGGAATGGAATGCTGTGGAAAAAAAGGAGCGTTGTTGAAAGGTATAGAACACTGTGGTAAGGAATGGAAGGTTAAGGAATGGTAGAAAATTTTGTGGATTGCAATGGAATCTTATGAAACAGAATCAAATAGAATGATTTTGGAAAGGAAAGTAGTGTAATCGAGTGGAATGTTATGCTATGAAGGGGAATGTTGATTGATAGAACCGTATTTTAATGAATGGTGTTGAATGATTTGTAACAGAATGGGGAAAATGTGTTGGAATGGAATCGAATGTTATGGAATGGAATGGAATGCTGTGGAAATGAATGGAATGTTAAGAAATGGAATGGAATGAAGTGGAATGCAATGGAGAGCAGTGGAATGGCATAGAAGGTTGGGTAAAGACATGGAAGTTCAAGGAGGACAATGGTGTTTTGTGGATTGGAATGGAATCCTATGAAATAGAACGAAATATAATTGAAATGGAATGGTGCTCTGTGTAATCGAATGGAATGTTGTGGTATGAATTGGAATGTTAATTAATAGAACCAAATTTTACTGAATCAATGAAATGTTATGTAATAGAATGGGAATAATGTGTTGGGAATGAATTGAATGTTATGAAATGGAATGGAATGTTTTGGAATTGAATGGAATGTTATGGAGTGGAATGGAATTCGGTGGAATGCAATGGAATATTGTGGAAAAGAACAATGTTGAGGAAAGGAATGGAAGGTAAAGGAATGAAATGGAATTTTGTGGACTGGAATGGAATGTTATGCAATAGAATGAAATAGAAGGTTTTAAGTGGAATGCAAGGTTGTGGAATGTAATTGAACGTTATGGTATGAAGTGGAATGATGATTAATGGAACCGAATTTTGGACAATGGAATGTAAAGTTAGGTAACAGAACGGCTATAATATTTTGGAATTAGGATTGAATGTTATGGAATGAAATGGAATGTTGTGCAATTGACTTGAATGTTGTGGAATTGAAGGGAATGAAGTGCAATGCAATGGAAAGATGAGGAAAGGAATAGAATACTAGGAATGCAATGGGAGGTTAACAAAAGGAATGGAATTTTTTGGATTGGAATGGAATCTTATGTCAAAATGAAATAGAATGTTTGAATTGGAAAGGAATGTTGTGTAATCGAAAGGAAATTTATGCTATGAAGTGGAATGCTGATTAGTAGAACCAAATTTAATGAATGGAATGGAGTGTTATGGAAGACAATGGGAATGATGTGTTGGAATGGAATCGAATTTCACAGAATGGAATGGAATGCTGTGGAATGCAATGGAATGTTTCGGGAATGGAATAGAATGTTGGGGAAAGGAATGAAATGTTAAGGAATTGAATGGATCTTTGTGGATTGGAATGGAATCTTATGCAATAGAATGAAACAGAATGTTTGAAATGGAGTGGAATGTTTAATCGAAAGGAATGTAATGGGATTAAGTGGAATGTTGATTAACAGAAAAGAATTTTAATGAATGGAATGGAATGTTAGGTAACAGAATGAGAATAAGGTTTTGGCATGGATTTGAATGATATGGAGTGGAATGTGGAATTTAATAGAATGTTATGGACAGCAATGGAATGCTTGGAATGCAATGGGAGGTTAAGGAATGGGATGGAGTTTTTGGATTGGAATGGAATCTTATGCAAAAGAATGAAATAGAATGAATTGGAGAGGAATGTTGTGTAATGGAGTGGAATGTTATGGTAGAAGTGGAATGCTGACTGATAGAATCGAATGTTCATGAATGGAATGGAATGTTAGGTAATAAGAATAACGTGGTCGAATGACGTCGTATGTTATGGAATGGAATGCTATGTTGTGGAAGGGAATCTAATGTTGTGGAAAGGAATAGAGTGTTGACAAAGGAGTGGAAGTTAAAGGAATGGAATGGAATTTTGAGGTTTGGAATGGAATCTTATAGAATGGAATGGAATAGAATGTTTGAAATGAACTGGAATGTTGTATAATCGAGTGGAATGTTATGGTGTGAAGTGCAATGTTGATTAGTGTTCTTAATTTTAATGAATGGTATGGAATGTTTGTAACAGAATGGGAATAATGCGTTGGAGTGGAATCGAATGGAATGGAAAGGAATTGAATATTTTGGAATGGAATGGAATGCTGTGGAATGCAATGGAATGCTGTGTAAAGGAATAGAATGTTAGGGATAGCAATGGAAAGTTAAGGAATGGAATGGAAATTTGCCGGTTGGAATGGAATCTTATGAAATAGAATGAAATGGAATGAATTGGAAAAAGGAATGTTGTGTCATCGAATGGTATGTTATGCTATGAAGGGGAATGTTGATTAATAGAACCGAATTTTAATGAATGGTATTAAAAGTTTTGTAACAGAATGGGAATAATGTGCTGGAATGGAATGGAATGCTGTGGCATTGAATGGAATGTTACAAAATGGAATGGAGTGCTTTGCAATGCAATGGAATGTTGTAGAAAGTAATACAATGTTGGGGAAAGGAATGGAAGGTGAAGGAATGGAAAGGAATTTGGGGGATTGGAATAGAATCTGATGCAGTGGAATGAGATACAATGTTTGCAGGTGAATGAGATGTTGTGTAATGGAATGAAATATTATGGTATGAAGTGGAATGTTGTTCAATAGAACCGAATTTAAAAGAATGGAATGGAATGTTAGTTAAGAGAATGGGAATAATGTGTTTGAATGGAATCAATGCTATGCAATGGAATTGAATGTTGTGGAATTGAATGGAACGTTAAGGAATGGAATGGAATGCTGTGGAATGTAATGGCATGTTGTGGAAATGAATAGAACGTTGGGGAAAGGGATGGGAGTTTAAGGAATGGAGTGGAATTTTGTGGATTGAATGGAATCGTATGCAATAGAACGAAATAGAATGGTTGAAATGGAAATATGTTCTGTGTAATCAAGGGGAATATTATGATATAAATTGGAATGTTAAATGTATCAAATTTTACTGAATCAATGGAAAGTTATGTAATAGTACGGGAATAATGTGTTGGAATGGTATTGAATGCTAAGGAACGGAATGTAATATTTTGGAATTGAATGGAATGCTGTGGAATGGAATGGAATGTTGGGGAAACGAATAGAATGTTCGTGAAAGGAATGTAAGGTTAAGGAATGAAATGGAATTCTGTGGTTTGGAATGGAATCTTATGCAATAGAATGAAATAGAATGTTTGAAATGGAATGGAATGTATTGTAATCGAATGGAATGTTATGGGATGACGTGTAATGTAGAGAAATAGAACTGAATTTTAATGAATGGAATGGAATGTTATGTAACAGAATGTGAATAATGTGTTGGAAATGAATCAAATGTTATGGAATGGAATGAAATGTTGAATTGAATGGAATGTTATGGAGTGGAATGGAATTCGGTGGAATGCAATGGAATGTTGTGGGAAGGAATAGAATGTTGGAGAAAGGAATGGAATTTTAAGGAAAGGAATGGAATTACATGGTTTGGAATGGAATATTATGCAACATAATGAAATAGAATGTTTGAAATGAAATGGAATGTTGTGTAATCGAATATAATATGGTGTGAAGTTGTACGTAGATTAATAGAACCGAATTTATAGAGTGGTATGGAATGTTAGGTAACAGAACAGGAATAATGTGTTGGAATGGAATCGAATGTAACAGAATGGATTGGAGTGTATAAATGAAAGGAATGTTATGGAATGGAAGGGAATGCTGTGGAATGCAATGGAATGTTGTGGAAAGGAATAGAATGTTGGGGAAAGGAATGAAAGGTTAAGGAATGGAAAATAATTATTTGGATTATAATGGAACCTTATGCAACGGAATGAAATAGAATGTTTGAATTGGAAAGGAATGTTGTGTAATCGAATGGAATTTTATGCTATGAAGTGGAAAGTTGATTAATAGAACCAAATTTAATGAATGGAATGGAGTGTCAAGTAACAGAAACGGAATAATGTGTTCGAATGGAATTGAATGTTATAGAATGGAATGGAGAGGAATGCTGTGGAATGCAATGCAATGTTGCGGAATGGAATAGAATGTTTGGGAAAGGAATGAAATGTTCAGGAATGGAATGGAATATTGTGGATTGGAGTGGAATCTTATGCAATAGAAGGAAATAGAATGTTTGAAATGGAATGGAACGTTGTGTAATCGAATGTAATGTAATGGGATGAGGTGAAATTTGATTAACAGAAAAGAATTTTAATGAATGCCTTGGAATGTTAGGTAACAGAACGAGAATAATGCTTTGGCATGGATTTGAATGTTATGGAATATAATGGAATGTGGAATTGAATGAAATGTTATGGACAGGAATGGAATGCTCTGGAATGCAATGGGAGGTTTAGTAATGGAATGCAATTTTTTGATAGGAATGGAATCTTATGCAAAAGAATGAAATAGAAAGAATTGGAAAGGAATGTTGTGTAACGGAATGGAATGTTATGCTATGAAGTGGAATGTTGATTAATAGGACCAAATTTATATGAACGGTACAGAATGTAATGCAACAGAATGGAAAAAAATGTGTTGGAATGGAATAGAATGTAATGGAATGGAAGGGAATGTTTCCGAATGCAACAAATGATATGGAATGGAATGGAATGCTGTGGAATGCAATGGAATGTTGAGGAATTAATAGAATGTTATGGAATTGAATGGTAAGTTATTGAATGGAATGCAATGATGTGGAATGTAATTGAATGTTGGGGAAAGGTTATCGAATGGAATGGAATTTTGTCGACTGGAATGGAATCTTATGCAATAGACTGAAATAGAATGTTTGAAATGGAATGGGATGCCGTGAAATGGAATGGAATGATAAGGTATGATGTGGAATGTTGATTAATAGAACAGAATAGTAAAGAATCGAATGGAATGTTAGGTGAAAGAATGGGAATAATGTGTTTGATTGGAATCGAAAATTATGGAATGGAATAAAATGTTGTGGAATTGAAAGGAATGATATGGAATGGAATTTAATTCAGTGGAAGGCAATGGAATATTGTGGAAAAAAATAGAATATTGAGGAAAGGAATGGAAGGTTAAGGAATGAAATGGAATTTTGTGGACTGGAATGGAATGCTATGCAATAGAATCAAATAGAATGTTTTAAGTGGAATGGAATGTTGTGTAATGGAATTGAACACTATGGTATGAAGTGGAATGTTGATTTATGGAAACAAATTTTGAAGAATGAAATGGAATGTTAGTTAACAGAATGGGAATAATGTTTTGGAATGGAATTGAATTTCATGGAATGAAAACTAATGTAGTGGAATTGAATGGAAAGGAATCGAATGATTTGGAATGCAATGGAATGCAGTGGAAAGGGATAGAATGTTAGCGAATGCAATGGGAGGTTAAGAAATGGAACGGAATTTTGTGGTATGGAATGGAATCTTATGCAATGGAATGAAATAGAATGTTTTCAATGGAATGGAATGTTGAGGAATGGTAAGGAATGTTATGGTATGAAGTGGAATGTTGATTATTAGAACCGAATTTTGAAGAATGGAAGGGAATGTTAGGTAATAATCCGAATAACGTGTTCGAATGGAGTAGAACGATATGGAATGGAGTGCTATCTTGTGGAATGGAAAGGAATGCTGTGGAGTGGAATGCGATGTTGTGGAAAAGAATAGAGTGTTGGGAAAGGAATGGAATGTAAAGGAAATGAAATGGAATTTTGTGGACTGGAATGACATAGAATGTTTAAAATGGACTGGAATGTTGTATAATCGAATGGAATGTTATGGAGTGAAGACCATTGTTGATTAATGGAACCGAATTTTGAAGAATGTTATGGAAAGTTTTGTAAAAGAACGGGAATAATGTGTTGGAATGGAATCGAATGGAACGGAAAGGAATGGAATGTTTTGGAATTTAATGGTAAGTTATGGAATGGAATGGAAAGCTGTGGAATGCAATGGAATGTTTAGGAATGGAATAAGATGTGTGGAATTGAATGGAATGTTATGGAATGGAATGCAATACTGCGGAATGAAATGGAATGTTGTGGAAAGCAATAGAAAGTTGTGGAAATGAATGGAGTGTGAAGGAATGGAATGGAATTTTGTGGAATTGCATGGAATATCATTCAATAGTATGAATTAGAATGTTCTTTAACGGAATGGAATGTTATGGTGTGGGTGGAATGTTGAATAGAAGCGAATTTTGAAGAATGGAATGTAAGGTTAGGTAATAACCGGAATAACGTGTTCAAATGGAGTCAAATGTTATGTAATGGAATGCTACATTGTGGAATGGAATGGAATGCTGTGGAATAGAATGGAATGTTGTGGAAAGGAATAGAAAGTTTTGAAAGGATTGGAAGTTAAAGGAATGGAATGGAATTTTGAGGATTGGAATGAAATGAAATAGAATGTTTGAAATGGGCTGGAATGTTGTATAATCGAATGGAATGTTATGGTGTGAAGTGCAATGTTGATTAATAGAACCGAATTTTGAAGAATATTATGGAATGTTTTTTAAAAGAATGGGAATAATGTGCTGGAATTGAATCGAATGAAACTGAAAGGAATGGAATGTTTTGGAATGTAATGGTAAGTTGTGGAATGGAATGGAATGCTGTGGAATGCAATGGAAGGCTTAGGAATGGAATAAGATGTGTGGAATTGAATGGAATGTTATGGAATGGAGTGCAATGTTGTGGAATTTAAAGGAATGTTATGGAATGGAATGCATGCTGTGGAATGCAATAGACTGTAGTGTATAGGAATAGAATGTTGGGAAAGGAATGGACATAAAAGGAATGTAATAGAATCTTGTGAATTGCAATGGAATCTTTTGGAATAGGATGAGGTATAATATATGAAATGGAGAATGTTTTATAATCGAATGCAATGTTATGGTATAAAGTGCAATGTTGATTAATATACTGAATTTTAATGAACCGTGTGAAATGTTTTGTAAAAGAATGGGAATTATGTGCTGAAATGGAATCGAATGGAATGGAAAAGAATGGAAAGTTTTGGAAAGGAATGGAATGTTTTGGAATTAAATGGAATGTTACAGAACTGAATGGAATGCTGTGGAATGCCATGGAATGTTGTGGAAAGGGATAGAATGTTAGGGAATGCAATGTTAGTTTAAGGAATTAAATGGAATTTGTGGATAGGAATGGAATCTTATGAAACAGAAAGAAATATAATGAATTGAAAAGGAATGTTGGGTAGTCAAATGGAATGTTATGCTATCAAGTGTAATGTTGAATAATATGACCAAATTTTAATGAATGGAATGGAATGTTATGCAACAGAACGGGAATGATGTGTTGGAATGGAATCGAATGGAATGGAATGGTATGGAATGTTTTGGAATGCAATGGGAAGTCATGGAATGGAATGGAATGAAGGTGAAGGCAGTGGAATGTGGCATAAAAGTGTAGAATGTTGTGGAAAGGAAGGAAATGTCAAGGAATGGAATGGAATTTTGTTGTATGAAATGGAATCTTATGCAATGGAATGAAATAGAATGTTTTCTATGGAATGGAATGTTGATGAATGGTAAGGAATTTTATGGTTTGAAGTGGAATGTTAATAATTAGAACCGAATTTTGAAGAATGGAAGGGAATGTTAAGTAATAATCCGAATAACGTGTTCGAATGGAGTAGAATGTTATGGAATGGAGTGCTATCTTGTGGAATGGAAAGAATGCTGTGGATTGGAATGGAATGTTATGGAAAATAATAGAGTGTTGGGAAAGTAATTGAAGTTAAAGAAATGAAATGGAATTTTGTGGATTGGAATGACATAGAATGTTTGAAATGGACTGGAATGTTGCATAATTGAATGGAAAGTAAGGGTGTGAAGTGCAATGTTGATTAATAGAACCGAAATTTCAGAATGTTATGGAATGTTTTGTAAAATAATGGGAATAATGCGTTGGAATGGAATCGAATTGAACGGAAAGGAATGGAATGTTTTGGAATGAAATGGTAAATTAGGGAATGGAATGGAATGCTGTGGAAAGCAATGGAAGGTTTCCGAATGGAGTAAGATGTGTGGAATCGAATGGAATAGTATAAAATGGAATGCAATACTGTGGAATGAAATGGAATGTTGTGGAAAGCAATAGAAAGGGGTGGAAATGAATGTACTGTGAAGGAATGGAATGGAATTTCTTTGATTTGCATGGAATGTCATGCAGTAGTATGAATTAGAATGTTGTATAATGGAATGGAATGTTATGGTGTGAGATGGAATGTTGAATAGAAGAGAATTTTGAAGAATGGAATGCAATGTTAGGTAATAATCGGAATAAGGTGTTCAAATGGAGTCAAATGTTATGTAATGCAATGCTATGTTGTGCAATGGAATGGAATGCTGTGGCACGGAATGGATTGTTGTGTAAAGGAATAGAATGTTGGGAAAGGATTGGAAGTTAAAGGAATGGAATGGAATTTTGAGGATTGGAATGAAATGAAATGGAATGTTTGAAATGGGCTGGAATGTTGTATAATCGAATGGAAAGTTATGGTGTGAAGTTCAATGTTGATTAACAGAACCGAATTTTGAAGAATGTTATGTAATGTTTGTAATAGAGTGGGAATAATGGATTGGAATGGAATCGAAAGGAACGGAAAGGAATGGAAAGATTTGAAATGTAATTGTAAGTTATGGAATGGAAGGAATGCTGTGGAATGCAATGGAAGGTTTAGGAATGGAATAAGATGTGCGGAATTGAATAGAATGTTATGGAATGGTATGCAATGCTGTGGAATGAAACGGAATGTTATGGAAAGCAATAGAAAGTTGTGGAAATGAATGGAGTGTGAAGGAATCGAATGGAATTTTGTGGAATTGCAGGGAATGTCATGCAACAGTATGAATTAGAATTTTCTTTAACGGAATGGAATGTTATGGTGTGAGGTGGAATGTTGAATAGAAGCGAATTTTGAAGAATGTAATGTAATGTTAGGTAATAATCAAAATAACGTGTTCAAATGGAGTCAAATGTTATGTAATAGAATGGTATGTTGTAGAATGGAATGGAATGTTGTGGAAAGGAATAGTATATTGTGAAAGGATTGGAAGTTAAAGGAATGGAATGGAATTTTGAGGATTGGAATGAAATGAAATAGAATGTTTGAAATGGGCTGGAATGTTCTATAATCGAATGGAAAGTAAAAGTGTGAAGTGCAATGTTGATTAATAGAACCGAATTTTGAAGAATGGCATGCAATGTTTTGTAAAAGAATGGGAATAATGTGTTGAAGTGGAATCGAATGGAATGGAAAGGAGTGGAATGGTAAGTTACGGAATTGAATGGAATGCTGTGGAATGCAATGGAATGTTGCGGAAAGGAATAGAATGTAAGTGAAAGCAATAGAAGTTTAAGGAATGAATGAAATTTTGTGGATTGAAATGGAAACTTATGAAACAGAATGAAATAGAATGAATTGGAATGGAATGTTGTTTAATTGAGTGGAATTCTATGCTATGAAGTGCAATGTTGATTTGCAGAACCAAATTTAAGGAATGGAATGGAAAGTTATGTAACAGAATGGGAATAATGTCTTGGAATGGAATAGAATGTTATAAAATGGAGTGCCATGGAATGCTGTGCACTGCAATGGAATGTTTCGGAATGGAATAGAATGTTGCCGAAAGAATGAATGGTTAAGGAGTGGAATGGAATTTTGTGGTTTCGAATTGAATCCTATGTAACAGAATGAAATAGAAAGTTTGAAATGGAAAGGAATGTTGTGTAATCGAATGTAATGTAATGGGATGAAGTAGAATGTTGATTAACAGCAAAGAATATTAATGAATGGAATGGAATGTTAGGTAAGAGAACGAGAATATTGTGTTGGTATGGTATTGAAACTTACGGAATAGAATGGAATGTTGTGGAATTGAATGGCATGTTATGGAAAGATATTTAATGCAGTGGAATTCAATGGAATGTTGTGGAAAGCAATAGAATGTTGGGGAAGCAATGGAGGGTGAAGGAATGGAAAGGAATTTTGTGGATTGGAATGGAAAATTATGCAATGGAAGGAGATACAATGTGTGCAATTGAATGGGATGTTCTGTAATCAAATGGAATGGAATGGTATGAAGTGGAATGTTGATTAATATAAAAGAAATTTTGAAGAATGTTATGGAATATTTTTTAAAAGAATGGGAATAATGTGTTGGAATATAATCGAATAAAATGGAAAGGAATTTAAAGTTTTGGAATGGAATGGAAATTTGTGGAATGCCATGGAATGTTGTGGAAAGGAATTGAATGTTAGGGAAAACAATGTTTGGTTAAGGAATGGAATGGAATTTTGTGGATAGGAATGGAATCTTATGAAACAGAAGGAAATATAATGAATTGGAAAGGAATGTTGTGTAGTCGAATGGAATGTTATGTTATCAAGTGTAATGTTGAATAATATGACCAAATTTTAATGAATGGAATGGAATGTTATGCAATAGAACGGGAATGATGTTTTCGAATTGGGTCGAATGTAATGTAATGGCATGGCATGTTTTAAAATATAACGGAAAGTCATGGAATGCAGTGGAAGGCAATGGAATGTGGCAGAAAGGTGTAGAATGTTGGGGAAAGGAATGAAATGTTAAGAAATTAAATGGAATTTTGTGGTATGGAATGGAATCTTAGGCAATTTAATGAAATAGAATGATTGAAATGGAAAGAAATGTTGTGTTATCGAATTGAATGCGATGGTGTGAAGGGATGTCTGATTAATAGAACCGAACTTTAATGAATGGTATGAAATGTTTTGTAGCTGAATAGGAATAATGTGTTACAATGGATTCTAATGTTGTGGAAAAGAATGAAATGTTGTGGTATTGAATGGAATGTTATGGAATGGAATAGAATGCAGTGGAATGTTGTGTAAAGGAGTAGAATTTTGGGGAGAGCAATGTTAGGTTAAAAAATTGAATGGAATTTTCTGGATAGGAATGGAATCTTATGAAACAGAAGGAAAGATAATGAATTGGAAAGGAATGTTGTGTAGTCGAATGGAATGTTATGCTATCAAGTGTAATGTTGAATAATAGTACCAAATTATAGTGAATGGAATGGAATGTTGTGCAACAGAACGGGAATGACGTGTTAGAATGGAATCGAATATAATGGATTGGTATGGAATGTTTTGGAATGCAATGGAATGTCATGGAATGGAATGGAATGCAGTGGTAGGCAATGGAATGTGGCAGAAAAGTGTAGAATGTTACGGAAAGGAATGAAATGTCAAGGAATGGAATGGAAGATTGTGGTATGGAATGGAATCTTATGCAATGGAATGAAATACAAGGTTTTCAATGGAATTGAATGTTGATCAAAGGTAAGGAATGTTACGGTATGAAGTGGAATGTTGATTATTAGAACCGAATTTTGAAGAATGGAAGGGAATGTTAAGTGTTAATCGGAATAATGTGTTCGAATGGGGTAGAATGTTATGGAATGGAGTGCTATCTTGTGGAATGGAAAGGAATGCTGTGGATTGGAATGGAATGTTGTAAAAAAGAACAAAATGTTGGGATAGGAATGGAAGTTAAAGGAATGAAATGGAATTTTGTGGATTGGAATGACACAGAATGTTTGAAATGGACTGGAATGTTGTATAATCGAATGGAATGTTATGGTGTGAAGTGCAATGTTGATTAATAGAACTGAATTTTGAAGAATGTTATGGAATGTTTTGTAAAAGAATGGGAATAATGTGTTGGAATGGAATCGAATGGAACTGAAAGGAATGGAATGTTTTGGAATGAAACGGTAAGTTACGGAACGGAATGGCATGCCGTGGAATGAAATGGAATGTTCACGAAAGGAATAAAATGTGTGGAATTGAATGTAATGTTATGGAATGGAAGGCAATCTGTGGAATGAAATGGAATGTTGTGGAAAGCAATACAAAGTTGTGAAAATGGATGGAGTGTGAAGGAATGGAGTGGAATTCTGTGGATTTGCATGGAATGTAATGCAATAGTATGAATTACAATGTTGTTTAATGGAATGGAATGTTATGGTGTGAGGTGGAATGTTGAATAGAAGAGAATTTTGAAGAATGGAATGCAATGTTAGGTAATAATCAGAATAACGTGTTCAAATGGTGTCAAATGTTATGTAATGGAATGCTATGTTGTGAAATGGAATGGAATGCTGTGGAATGGAATGGAATGTTGTGGAAAGGAATAGAATGTTGTGAAAGGATTGGAAGTTAAAGGAATGGAATGGAATTTTGAGGCTTGGAATGGAATGAAATAGAATGTTTGAAATGGGCTGGAATGTTGTATAATCGAATGGAAAGTAATGGTGTGAAGTGCAATGTTGATTAATTGACACGAATTTTTAAGAATGGTATGTAACGTTTTGTAAAAGAATGGGAAAAATGTGTTGGAGTATAATCGAATGGAAAGGAAAGAAATGGAATGGAATGTTACGGAATGGAATGGAGTGCTGTGGAATGCAATGGAATGTTGCGGAAGGGAATAGAATGTTAGTGAAAGCAATGGAAGGTTAAGGAATGGAATGGACTTTTGTGGATTGAAGTGGAAACTTATGAAACAGAATGAAATAGAATGAATTGGAAAGGAATGCTGTGTAGTTCAATGGAATTTTATGCTATGAAGTGCAATGTTGATTAATAGAACCAAATTAAATGAATGGAAGATAATGTTATACAACAGAAAGGGAATAATATGTTGGAATGGAATAGAATGTTATGGAATGGAATGCTATGGAATGCAGTGGAATGCAATGGAATGTTTCGGAATGGAATACAATGTTGCCGAAAGGAATGAAAGGTTATGGAATGGAATGGAATTTGTGGTTTCAAATGGAATCCTACGTAATAGAATGAAATAGAATGCTTGAAATGGGAGGAATGTTGTGTGATCGAATGTAATGTTGTGGGATGAAGTAGAATGTTTATTAACAGAAAAGAATTTTAATGAATGGAACGGAATGTTAGGTAAGAGAACGAGAATAATGTGTTGGTATGGAACTGAATCTTATGGAATGGAATGGAATGTTGTGGAATTGAGTGGAATGTTATGGAAAGGAATGGAATGCTGTGGAATGCAATGGTATGTTGTGGAAAGCAATAGAAAGTTTGGGAAGGAATAGAGGGTGAAGGAATGGAAAGGAATTTTGTGGATTGGAATGGAAAATTATGCAATGGAAAGAGTTAAAATGTGTGTAATGAATGGGATGTTCGGTAATCAAATGGAATGTGATGGTATGAAGTGGAATGTTTATTAACAGAACCGAATTTCAAAGAATGGAATGGAATGTTAGGTAACAGAATGGGAATAATGTGTTTGAATGGAAACAATGTTATGCCATGCAAATGAATGTTGTCGAATTGCATGCAACGTTAAGGAATGGAATGGAATGCTGTGGAATGCCATGGCATGTTGTGGAAAGGAATAGAACGTTGGGGACAGTAATGGGAGGTTAAAGAATGGAATGGAATTTTGTGGATTGGAATGGAATCCTATGCAATAGAACGAAATAGAATGGTTGAAAAGGAATGGTGTTCTGTGTAATCGAATGGAATATTATGATAAGAATTGGAATGTTAATAGAACCGAATTTTACTGAATCAATGGAGAGGTATGTAATAGTACAGGAATAGTGTGTTGGAAAGGAATTGAATGTTAAGGTTTGGATTTGAATATTGTGGAATTGAATGGAATGCTTTGGAATGGAATGGAATGTTGGGGACAGGAATAGAATGTTGGGGAAATGAATGGAATGTTAAGGAATGAATTGGAATTTTGTGGATTGGACTGGAATCTTATTCAATAGAATGAAATTGAGCGTTTGAAATGGGATGGAATGTAGTGTAGTCGAATGGAATGTTATGGGATGACATGGAAGGCAGAGTAATAGAACTGAATTTTAATTAATGTATGGAATGCTTGGTAACAGAATGGGAGTAAGGTTTTGGAAATGAATCGAATGTTATTGAATGGAATGGAATTTTGTGGATTTGAATGGAATGTACTGGAATGGAATGGAATTTGGTGGAATGACATGGAATGTTGTGGGAGGGAGTAGAATATTGGAGAAAGGAGAGGAAGGTTAGGGAAAGGAATGGAATTTTATGGATTGGAATGGAAACTTATGCAACATATTGAAATAGAATGTTTGAAATGGAATGGAATGTGGTGTAATCGAATAGAATGTTATGGTATGAAGTTGAAAGTACATTAAGAGAACAGAATTTTAAGGAATGGAATGGAATGTTATGTAACACAAAGGGAATGTGTTCGAATGGAATGGAATGTTATGGAATGGAGAGCAATGTTGTGGAATATAAAGGAATATTATGGAATGGAATGGATGCTGTGGAATGCAATGGACTGTAGTGTATAGGAATAGAATATTGGGAAAGGAATGGACATAAAAGGAATGATATATAATCTTGTGAATTGCAATGGAATCTTTTGGAATAGGATGAGGTATAATATATGAAATGGAGAATGTTTTATAATCGAATGCAATGTTATGGGATGAAGTGCAATGCTGATTAATATACTGAATTTTAATGAACCGTATGGAATGTTTTGTAAAAGAATGATAATAATGGAATCGAATGGAATGGAAAAGAATGGAAAGTTTTGGAAAGGAATGGAATGTTTTGGAATTAAATGGAATGTTACAGAACCTAATGGAATGCTGGGGAATGCCATGGAATGTTGTGGAAAGGGATAAAATGTTAGGGAAAGCAATGTTAGGTTAAGGAATTGAATGGAATTTGTGGATAGGAATGGAATCATATGAAACAGAAAGAAATATAATGAATTGAAAAGGAATGTTGGGTAGTCAAATGGAATGTTATGCTATCAAGTGTAATGTTGAATAATATGACCAAATTTTAATGAATGGAATGGAATGTTATGCAACAGAATGGGAATGATGTGTTGGAATGGAATCGAATGTAATGGAATGGTATGGAATGTTTTGGAATGCAATGGGAAGTCATGGAATGGAATGGAATGAAGTTGAAGGCAATGGAATGTGGCATAAAAGTGTAGAATGTTGCGGAAAGGAAGAAAAAGTCAAGGAATGGAATGGAATTTTGTTGTATGAAATGGAATCTTATGCAATGGAATGAAATAGAATGTTTTCTATGGAATGGAATGTTGATGAATGGTAAGGAATGTTATGGTTTGAAGTGGAATGTTGATAATTAGAACCGAATTTTGAAGAATGGAAGGGAATGTTAAGTAATAATCCGAATAACGTGTTCGAATGGAGTAGAATGTTATGGAATTGAGTGCTATCTTGTGGAATGGAAAGAATGCTGTGGATTGGAATGGAATGTTATGTAAAATAATAGAGTGTTGGGAAAGTAATGGAAGTTAAAGAAATGAAATGGAATTTTGTGGATTGGAATGACATAGAATGTTTGAAATGGACTGGAATGTTGCATAATTGAATGGAAAGTAAGGGTGTGAAGTGCAATGTTGATTAATAGAACCGAAATTTGCAGAATGTAATGGAATGTTTTGTAAAATAATGGGAATAATGCGTTGGAATGGAATCGAATTGAACGGAATAAATGGAATGTTTTGGAATGTAATGGTAAGTTACGGAATGGAATGGAATGCTGTGGAAAGCAATGGAAGGTTTCCGAATGGAATAAGATGTGTGGAATTGAAAGGAATATTATAGAATGGAATGCAATATTGTGAAATGAAATGGAATGTTGTGGAAAGCAATAGAAAGGGGTGGAAATGAATGTACTGTGAAGGAATGGAATGGAATTTCTTGGATTTGCATGGAATGTCATGCAGTAGTATGAATTAGAATGTTGTTTAATGGAATGGAATGTTATGGTGTGAGATGGAATGTTGAATAGAAGAGAATTTTGAAGAATGGAATGCAATGTTAGGTAATAATCGGAATAAGGTGTTCAAATGGAGTCAAATGTTATGTAATGCAATGCTATGTTGTGCAATGGAATGGAATGCTGTGGCACGGAATGGATTGATGTGGAAAGGAATAGAATGTTGGGAAAGGATTGGAAGTTAAAGGAATGGAATGGAATTTTGAGGATTGGAATGAAATGAAATGGAATGATTGAAATGGGCTGGAATGTTGTATAATCGAATGGAAAGTTATGGTGTGAAGTGCAATGTTGATTAATAGAACCGAAATTTGAAGAACGGCATGGAGCGTTTTGTAAAAAATGGGAATAATGTGTTGGAGTGGATTCATATCAAATGGAAAGGAATGGGCAGTTTTGGAATGGAACGGAATTTTACGGAATAGAATGGAGTGCTGTGGAATGCAATGGAATGTTGCGGAAAGGAATAGAATGTCAGTGAAATCAATGGAAGGTTAAGGAATGGAATGAAATTTTGTGGATTGAAATGAAAACTTATGAAACAGAATGAAATAGAAAGAATTGGAAAGAAATTTTGTGTAATTGAATGGAATTTTATTCTACGAAGTGAATTTTAATAGAACAAATATAATGAATGGAAGATAATGTTATACAACAGAATGGAAATAATGTGTTCAATGGAATAGAATGTTATGGAATGGAATGCCATGGAATGCTGTGGAATGCAATCGAAAGTTTCCGAATGGAATACAATGTTGCTGAAAGGAATGAAATGTTAAGGAATATAATGGAATTTTGTGGTTTCGAATGGAATCCTATGTAATAGAATGAAATAGAATGTTTGCAATGGAAAGGAATGTAGTGTGATCAAATGAAATGTAGTGGGTTGAAGTAGAATGTTGATTAACAGAAAAGAATTTTAATGAATGTAATGGAATGTTAGGTAAGAGAACGAGAATCATGTGTTGGTGTGGAATTGAATCTTAAGAATGGAATGGAATGTTGTGGAATTGAATGGAATGTTATGGAAACGAATGGAATGCTGTGGAATTCAATGGTATGTTGTGGAAAGCAATAGAAAGTTGGGGAAGGAAAAGAGGGTGAAGGAATGAAGAGGAATTTAGTGGATTGGAATGGAAATTATGCAATGGAAGGAGAGACAATGTGTACAATGAATGGGATGTTCGGTAATCAAATGGAATGTGATGGTATGAAGTGGAATGTTGATTAACAGAACCGAATTTAAAAGAGTGGAATGGAAGGTTAGGTAACAGAATGGGAATAATGAGTTTGAATGGAAACAATGTTATGCAATGCTATTGAATGTTGTGGAATTGCATGCAACGTTAAGAAATGGAATGGAATGCTGTGGAATGCCATGGCATGTTGTGGAAATGAATAGAACGTTGGGGAAAGGAATGGGAGGTTAAGGAATGGAATGGAATTTTGTGGATTGGAATGGAATCCTATGCAATAGAACTAAATAGAATGGTTGAAATGGAATGGTGTTCTGTGTAATAGAATGGAATATTATGATAAGAATTGGAATGTTAATAGATCCGAATTTTACTGAATCAATGGAGAGGTATGTAATAGTACAGGAATAATGTGTTGGAATGGAATTGAATGTTAAGGAATGGAATTGAATATTGTGGAATTGAATGGTATGCTTTGGAATGGAATGGAATGTGGGGACAGGAATGGATTTTGGGGAAATGAATAAAATGATAAGGAATGAAATGGAATTTTGTGGTTTGGAATGGATACTTTTTCAATAGAATGAAATACAGTGTTTGAAATGTAATGGAATGTAGTGTAATCTAATGGAATGTTATGGGATGATGTGGAACGCAGAGTAATAGAACTGAATTTTAATAAATATATGGAATGCTTTGTAACAGAATGGGAGTAAATTTTGGAAATGAATAGAATGGAATGGAATGGAATGGAATTTTGTGGAATTGAATGGAATGTTCTGGAATGGAATGGAATTTGGTGGAATAAAATGGAATGTTGTGGAAAGGAGTAGAATGTTCGAGAAAGGAAAGCAAGGTTAAGGAAAGGAATGGAATTTTGCGGATTGGAATGGAAACTTATGCAACATATTGAAATGGAATGTTTGAAATAAAATGGAATGTGGTGTAATCGAATAGAATGTTATGGTATGAAGTTGAAAGTACATTAACAGAATCGAATTTTAATTAATGGAAAGGAATGTTATGTAACACAAAGGGAATAATGTGTTCGAATGCAATGGAATGTTATGGAATGGAGAGCCATGCTGTGGAATTTAAAGGAATGTTATGGAATGGAATGGATGATGTGGAATGCAATGGATTGTAGTGTAAAGGAATAGAATGTTGGGAAAGGAATGGACGTAAAAGGAATGGAATAGAATCTTCTGAATTGCAATGGAATCTTATGAAATGGAATGAAATAGAATATATGAAATTGAGAATGTTCTATAATCGAATGCAATGTTATTGGATTAAGTGCAATGTTGAGTAATATACTGAATTTTAATGAATGGTATGGAATATTTTGTAAAAGAATGGGAATAATGTGTTGAAATGGAATCGAATGGAATGGAAAGGAATGGAATGTTACAGAATGGAATGGAATATTGCGGTTTGCAAAGGAATGTATTGGAAAGGAATAGAATGTTTGGGAAAGCAATGTTAGGTTATGGAATGGAATGGGCTTTTGAGGATAGGAATGGAATCTTATGAAACAGAAGGAAATATAATGAATTGAAAAGGAATGCTGTGTAGTTGAATGGAATGTTATGCTATCAAGTGTAGTGTTGAATAATAGGACCAAATTTTAATGAGTGGAATGGAATGTTATGCAACAGAACAGGAATAATGTGTTGGAATTGAATCGAATGTAATGGAATGGTATGGAATGTTTTGGAATGCAATGGAATGTGGCAGAAAAGAGAGGAATGTTGCGGAAAGGAATGAAATGTTAAGGAATGGAATGGAATTTTGTGGTATGGAATGAAATCTTATGTAATGGAATGAAATAGAATGTTTTCAATGGAATGGAATGTTGATGAATGGTAAGGAATGTTATGGTATGAAGTGGAATGTTGATTGTTAGAACCGAATTTGAAGAATCGAATGGAATGTTAATTAATAATCGGAATAACGTGTTTGAATGGAGTAGAATGTTATGCAATGGAGTGCTACCTTGTGGAATGGAAAGGAATGCTGTGGATTGGAATGGAATGTAGTGGAACAGAATAGAGTGTTGGGAAAGGAATGGAAGTTAACGGAATGAAATGGAATTTTGTGGATTGGAATAACATAGAATGTTTGAATTGGACTGGAATGTTGTATAATCGTATGGAATGTTATGGTGTGAAGTGCAATGTTGATAAATAGAACCGAATTTTGAAGAGTGTTATGGAATGTTTTGTAAAAGAATGGGAATAATGTGTCGGAATGGAATCGAATGGAACGGAAAGGAATGGAATGTTTTGGAATGTAATGGTAAGTTATGGAATGGAATGGAATGCTGTGGAATGCAATGGAAGGTTTAGGAATGGCATAAGATGTGTGGAATTGAATGGAATGTTATGGAATGGAGTGCAATGTTGTGGAATTTATAGGAATGT
>JAVSCE010004067.1:0-131500 GCA_032199065.1 Smutsia gigantea | reverse complement strand
ATTGTATGTAATGGAATGCAATGGAATGGAATGTTTGGAATTGAATGGAATATTTGAAAGGAATGGAATGGAATTTATTGGATTGGAATGGAATCTTATGCAACAGAATGAAATAGAATGAATTGGAAAGAATGTTGCATAATAGAATGGAATGTTATGCTATGAAGTGGAATGTTCATTAATAGGACAAAATGTGAATGAATTGATTGGAATGATATGTAACAGAATGGGAATAATGTGTTGGAATAAAATGGAATGTTATGGAATGGAGTGGAATATTTTGGAATGCAATGGAGAGCTTTGGAATGGAATGAAATGCTGTGGAATTCAATGGATTGTTTGGGAAAGGAATGAAATGTTGAAGAATGGAATGGTATTTCGTGGATTGGAAGGAGTCTTATGAAATAGAATGAAATAGACTGAATGAAATTGTATAGAACTTTGTGTATTCGAATGGAATGTTATGGTATGAAGGGGAACGTTGATTAATAGAAAAGAATTTCAATGAATGGAATTTAATGTTAGGTAACAGAACGGCAATAATTTGTTGGAATGGGATAGATTGTTATGGAATGTAACGGAGTGTTGAGGAATTGAATGGAATGATGTGAAATGCAATGGAAAGTACTGGAAAGTAATAGAATGTTGGGGAAAGGAATGGAATTGAATGCTGTCGAAGGCAATGGAATGTTGTTAAAAGGAATAGAACGTTGGAGAAATGAATGGAGGTTAAGGATGTAATAAAATTTTGTGAATTAGAATGGAATCTTATGCAACAGAATGAAATAGAATGAATTGGAAAGGAATGTTGTGTAATCGAATGGAAAGTTATGCTATGAAGGGTAATTTTGATTAATAGAACCGAATTTGAATGAATGGTCTCGAATGTTCTGTAGCAGAACGGGAATAATGTGTTGGGAATGAATTGTATGGAATGGAATGGAATGGAATGATATGTGTGAAAGGAATCGAAGTTTAAGGAATCTAATGGAATTTTTTGGATTGGAATGGAATCTCATGCAACAGAGTGAAATAGAATGAACTGGAAAGAATGCTGCATAATCGAATGGAGTGTTATGCTCTGAAGTGGAATGTTCATTAATAGGACAAAATTTTAATGAATGGATTGGAATGTTATGCAACAGATTGGGAATAATGTGTTGGAATAGAATAGAATGTTATGGAATGTAATATTTTGGAATGCAATGGAGAGCTTTGAAATGGAATGAAACGCTGTGGAATGTATTGGAATGTTGTGGAAAGAAATAGACTGTTGGGAAAGGAATGGAAGTTAAAGGTGTGGAATGGAATTTTGTGTTTTGGAATGGAATCTTATTGAATGGAATGAAATAGAATGTTTGAAACGGACTGCAATGTTGTATAATCGAATGGAATATTATGGTATGAAGTGCAATCTTGATTAATAGAACAGAATTTTGAAGAATGGAATGGAATGCTTTGTAAAAGAATGGGAAAAATTTGTTGGAATGCAATCGAATGGAATGGAAAGAATGGAATGTTTTGGAATGGAATAGAATGTTGTGGAATTGAAAGGAATGTTGCAGAATGGAATGGAATATTGTGGAATGCAATGGAATGTAGTGGAAAAAGTAGAACGTTAGGGAAAGCAATGGGAGGCTAAGGAGTGGAATGGAATTTCGTGGATTGGAATGGAATCTTATGCAGTAGAATGAAATACAGTAATTGAAATACAATAGAATGTAGTAACTTCGATTGGAATTTTGTGGTATGAAGTAGAAAGTTGCTTCATAGAAGTGAATTTTAATGAATGCAATGGAATATTATGTAACAGATCGAAATAATGTTTTTGAAGGGACTCGAATGTTGTGGAATGGAATGCAGTGCTGTATAATGCAGTGTCATGTGGAATGGAAAAGAACGTTGGGGAAACGAATGGAATTTTATGGAATGAAATGGAATTTTGGGTTTGATTGGAATAATTATGGAATGGAACTGAATATTTGTGTATTGCATGAAAGGGTAAGGAATGGAACGGAATGCTATTTAATGCAATGGAATGTTGTGGAAAGGAATAGAACATTTCTGAACAGAATGAAAGGTTAAGGAATAGAATGAAATTTTGTAGATTGGAATGGGATCCCATGCAATAGAATGGAAAACAGTGTTTGAAATGGAATAGAATGTTGTGTAATTGAATGTAATATTATGGGATAGAGTGGAATGTTGATTAATAGAAGAGAATTTTAATGAATGGAATGGAATGTTGAGTAGCAGAACGAGAATAATGTGTTGGCATGGAATTGAATGTTATGGAATGGAATGGAATGTAGTGGATTTGAATAGAATATTATGAAAAGGAATGGAATGCTGTGAAATGTAAGGGAATGTTGTGGAAAGTAATAGAACGTTGGGGAAAGGCATGGAGGGGGACAGATTGGAATGGAATTTTGTGGATTGGAATGGATGCTATGTAACAGAATGAAATAGAATGTTTTAAATGGAATGGAATCTTTTGTAATGGAATGGAATGTTATGGTATGAAGTGGAATGTTGATTAATAGACCCGAATTGTGAAGAATGGAATGGAATGTTAGGTAATTATCAGAAAAACGTGTTCGAATGAAGTGGAATGTTTTGGAATGGAACGCTATGTTGTGGAATGGAATGTATTGCTTTGGAATGGAATGGAATGTTGAGGGTAGGAATAGAGTGTGGGGACAGGAATGGAAGTAAAAGGAGTGGATTGGAATTTGGTGGATTGTAATGGAATCTTATGCAATAGAATGAAATACAGTATTGGAAATACAATAGAATGTTGTATATATGATTCGAATTTTGTTTGATGAAGTAGAATGTTGCTTCATAGAAGTGAATTTTAATGAATGCAATGGAATATTATGTAACACATCAAGAATGTTTTTGAAAGGAATCCAATGTTATGGAACAGAATGGAATGCTGTGGAATGCAGTGTCATGTTGTGAAAATGAATAGAACTTTGGGGATAGGAATGGAATTTTAAAGAATGCAGTGGAATTTTGTGGTTTGGATGGGAATCTTACGCAATGGAATGAGATACAATGTTTGCAATTGAATGGGATGATGTGTAATCGAATGAATTCTATGCTATGAAGTGGAAGGTTAATTAATAGAGAAGAACTTTAATGAATGGAATGGAATGTTATGTAACAGAACGGCAATAATGTGTTGGAATGGAATCGAATGTTATGGAATGTAAAGGAAGGTTGTGGAATTGAATGGAATGTTATGGAATGGAAAGATTTGAAATGCAATGGAAAGTAGTGGAAAGTAATAGAATGGTGGGGAAAGGAATGGAATTGAATGCTGTCGAAGGCAAAGGAATGTTGTTAAAAGGAATAGAACGTTGGAGAAATGAATGGAGGTTAAGTATGGAATGAAATTTTGTGGATTAGAATGGAATCTTATGCAACAGAATGAAATAGAGTGAATTGGAATGGAATGTTTTGTATTCGAATGGAAAGTTATACTATGAAGGGGAATTTTGATAAACAGAACCGAATTTGAATGAATGGAATCAAATGTTTTGTAACAGAACGGGAATAATGTGTCTGGAATGAATTGTATGTAATGGAATGGAATGGAATGTTGTGGAATTGAATGGAATGTTGGGAAAGGAATGGAAGTTTAAGTAATGGAATGGAATTCTGTGGATTGGAATGGAATCTTATGCAACAGAATGAAATAGAATGAATTGGAAAGAATGTTGCATAATTGAATGGAATGTTATGCTATGAAGTCGAATGTTCATTAATATGACAAAATTTAATGAATGGATTGGAATGTTATGCAACAGAGTGGGAATAATGTGTAGGAATGGAATGGAATGGAATGGAATATTTTGGAATGCAATGGAGAGCTTTGGAATGGAATGAAACGCTGTGAAATGTAATGGAATGTTATGGAAAGAAACAGACTGTTGGGAAAGGAATGGAAGTTAAAGGAGTGGAATGGAATTTTGTGTGTTGGAATGGAATGTTATGGAATGGAATGAAATAGAATGTTTGAAATGGACTGCAATGTTGTATAATAGAATGGAATATTATGGTATGAAGTGCAATCTTGATTAACAGAACAGAATTTCGAAGAATGGAATGGAATGCTTTGTAAAAGAATGGGAAAAATTTGGAGAATGGAATCGAATGGAATGGAAAGGAATGGAATGTTTTGCAATGGAAAAGAATGTTGTGGAATGGAATGGAATGTTGCAGAATGGAATGGAATATTGTGGAATGCAATGGAATGTAGTGGAAAAGTAGAACGTTAGTTAAAGCAATGGGAGGCTAAAGAATGAAATGGAATTTCGTGGATTGGATTGGAATCTTATGCAACAGAAATAAATACAGTATTGGAAATACAATAGAATGTTGTATATACGATTCGAATTTTGTGGGATGAAGTAGAATGCTGCTTCATAGATGTGAATTTTAATGAATGCAATGGAATATTATGTAACAGATCGAGAATGTTTTTGAAAGGAATCCAATGTTGTGGAACAGAATGGAATGCTGTGGAATGCAGTGTCATGTTGTGAAAAGGAATAGAACTTTGGGGAAAGGAATGGAATTTAAAAGAATGCAGTGCAATTTTGAGGGTAGGATGGGAATCTTATGCAATGGAATGAGATACAATGTTTGCAATTGAATGCGATGATGTGTAATCGAATGAATTCTATGCTATGAAGTGGAAGGTTAATTAATAGAGAATAATTTAAATGAATGGAATGGAATGTTATGTAACAGAACGGCAATAATATGGTGGAATTGAATCGAATGTTATGGAATGAAAAAGGAATGTTGTGGAATTGAATGGAATGTTATGGAATGGAAAGATTTGAAATCCAATGGAAAGTAGTGGAAAGTAACAGAATGGTGGGGAAAGGAATGGAATTGAATGCTGTCGAAGGCAAAGGAATGTTGTTAAAAGGAATAGAACGTTGGAGAAATGAATGGAGTTTAATTATGGAATGAAATTTTGTGGATTAGAATGATATCTAGTGCAACAGAATGAAATAGAATGAATTGGAAAGAATGTTGTGTAATCGAATGGAATGTTATGCTATGATGGGGAATTTTGATTAATAGAACCGAATTGGAATGAATGGTCTCGAATGTTTTGTAGCAGAATGGGAATAATGTGTTGGGAATGAATTGTATGGAATGGAATGGAATGGAATGTTGTGGAATTGAATGGAATGTTTGAAAGGAATGGAAGTTTAAGGAATGGAATGGAATTTTTGGATTGCAATGGAATCTTATGCAACAGAATGAAATAGAATGAATTGGAAAGAATGTTGCATAATCGAATGGAATGTTATGCTATGAAGTGGAATGTTCATTAATAGGAAAAAATGTTAATGAATGGATTGGAATGTTATGCAACAGAGTGGGAATAATGTGTTGGAATTTAATGGAATATTCTGGAATGCAATGGAGAGCTTTGGAATGGAATGAAACGCTGTGGAATGTAATGAAATGTTGTGGAAAGAAATAGACTGTTGGGAAAGGAATGGAAGTTAAAGGGGTGGAATGGAATTTTGTGTGTTTAAATGGAATGTTATGGAATGGAATGAAATAGAAGGTTTGAAATGGACTGCAATGTTGTATAATAGAATGGAATATTATGGAATGAAGTGCAATCTTGATTAATAGAACAGAATTTTGAAGAATGGAATGGAATGCTTTGTAAAAGAATGGGAAAAATTTGTAGGAATGGAATCGAATGGAATGGAAAGGAATGGAATGTTTTGGAATGGAATAGAATGTTGTGGAATGGAATGGAATGTTGCAGAATGGAATGGAATATTGTGGAATGCAATAGAATGTAGTGGAAAAGTAGAAGGTTAGGGAAAGCAATCGGAGGCTAAGGAATGAAATGGAATTTCGTGGATTGGAATGGAATCTTATGCAGTAGAATGAAATACAGTAATTGAAATACAATAGAATGTTGTAAATTCGATTGGAATTTTGTGGTATGAAGTAGAATGTTGCTTCATAGTAGTGAATTTTAATGAATGCAATGGAATATTATTTAACAGATCGTAATAATGTTTTTGAAGGGACTCGAATGTTGTGGAATGGAATGCAGTGCTGTATAATGCAGTGTCATGTTGTGGAATGGAATAGAACGTTGGGGAAACGAATGGAATTTTATGGAATGAAATGGAATTTTCGGTTTAATTGGAATATTATGTAATGGAATGACACACAATGTTTGCGATTGAATGGGATGTTGTGTAATCGAATGAATGCTATGCTATGAAGTGGAATGTTGATTAAAAGAAAAGAATTTCAATGAATGGAATTCAATGGTAGGTAACAGAACGGCAACAATTTGTTGGAATGGGATCGAATGTTATGGAATGTAATGGACTGTAGTGGAATTGAATGGAATGTTATGCAATGGATGGGAATGATGTAAAATGCAATGGAAAGTAGTGGAAAGTAACAGAATGGTGGGGAAAGGAATGGAATTGAATGCTGTCGAAGGCAAAGGAATGTTGTTAAAAGGAATAGAACGTTGGAGAAATGAATGGATTTTAAGTATGGAATGAAATTTTGTGGATTAGAATGGAATCTTATGCAACAGAATGAAATAGAATGAATTGGAAAGAATGTTGTGTAATCGAATGGAAAGTTATGCTATGTAGGGGAATTTTGATTAATAGAATCGAAGTGGAATGAATGGTCGCGAATGTTTTGTAGCAGAATGGGAATAATGTGTTGGGAATGAATTGTATGGAATGGAATGGAATGTTGTGGAATTGAATGGAATGTTTGAAAAGGAAAGGAATGGAATTTTCTGGATTGGAATGGAACTTATGCAAAAGAATGAAATAGAATGAAATGGAAAGGCATGTTGCGTAATCGAATGGAATGTTATGCTGTGAAGTGGAATGTTCGTTAAGAGGACAAAATTTTAATGAATGGAATGGAATGTTTGCAACAGAATTGCAATAATGTGTTGCAATGAAATCGAATGTTATGGAATGGAATGGAACGCTTTGGAAGGCGTAGGAATGTTGCAGTTAGAAATAGAAGGTTGCTGAAAGGAATGAAATATTCAGGAATGCAATTGAATTATTTGAATTGGAATGGAATCTCATGCAATAGAATAAAATAGAATGAAATGGAATGGAATGTTGTGTAATCAAAGGGACTGTTATGGTATGAAGTGGAATGTAGATTAATAGAATCAAATTAAAATGAATGGAATGGAATATTAGGGTACAGAAAGGGAATAATGTGTTCAAATGGAAACAAATGTTATTGAATGGAATTGAATGTTGGGGTATTGCATGGAAAGGTAAGGAATGGAATGGAATGCTATTGAATGCAATAGAATGTTGTGGAAAGGAATAGAACATTTCTGAACAGAATGGAAGGTTAAGAATAAAATGGAATTTTGTAGATTGGAATGGAATCCTATGCAATAGAATGGAAAAGAGGGTTTGAAATCGAATGGAATGTTGTGTAATTGAATGGAATGGAATGTTGCAGAATGGAATGGAATGTTGATTAATAGAAGAGAATTTTAATGAATGGAATGGAATGTTGAGTAACAGAACAAGAATAATGTGTTGGCATGGTATTGAATGTTATGGAATGGAATGGAATGTAGTGGAATTGAATAGAATGTTATGGAAAGGAATGGAATGCTGTGAAATGCAAGGGAATGTTGTGGAAAGTAATAGAACGTTGGGGAAAGGCATGGAGGGGGAAAGAATGGAATGGAATTTTGTGGATTGGAATGGATGCTATGCAACATAATGAAATAGATTATTTTAAATGGAATGGAATCTTTGTAATGGAATGGAATGTTATGGTATTAAGTGGAATGTTGATTAATAGACCCGAATTGTGAAGAATTGAATAGAATGTTAGGTAATTATCAGAAAAACGTGTTCGAAAGGAGTTGTATGTTTGGAATGGAACGCTGTGTTGTGGAATGGAATGGAATGCTTTGGAATGGAATGGAATGTTGAGGGGAAGCATAGAGTGTTTTGACAGGAATGGAAGTTAAAGGAATGGATTGGAATTTGGTGGATTGTAATGGAATCTTACACAATAGAATGACATACAGTATTGGAAATACTATAGAATGTATATACGATTCGAATTTTTTGGTATGAAGTAGAATGTTGCTTCATAGAAGTGAATTTTAATGAATGCAATGGAATATTATGTAACAGATCGAGAATGTTTTTGAAAGGAATCCAGTGTTATGGAACAGAATGAAATGCTGTGGAATTCACTGTCATGTTGTGAAAAGGAATAGAACTTTGGGGAAAGGAATGGAATTTTAAAGAATGCAATGGAATTATGTAGGTAGGATGGGAATCTTATGCAACGGAATGGGATACAATGTTTGCAATTGAATGGGATGATGTGTAATCGAATGAATTCTATGCTATTAATTGGAAGGTTAATTAATAGAGAAGAATTTAAATGAATGGAATGGAATGGAATGTAACAGAACGGCAATAATGTGTTGGAATGGAATCGAATGTTATGGAATGTAATGGAGTGTTGTGAAATTGAACGGAATGTTATGCAATGGATGGAATGATGTGAAATGCAACGGAAAGTAATAGAATGTTGGGGAAAGGAACGGAATTGAATGCTGTCGAAAGCAAGGGAATGTTGTTAAAAGGAATAGAACGTTGGAGAAATGAATGGAGCTTAAGTATGGAATTAAATTTTGTGGATTAGAATGGAATCTTATGCAACAGAATGAAATAGAATGAATTGGAAAGGAATGTTGTGTAACCGAATGGAAAGTTATGCTATGAAGGGGAATTTTGTTTAACAGAACTGAATTGGAATGAATGGTCTCGAATGTTTTGTGATCCTTCTACTCCTGCTCTTCCTGCTCCTGCTCCTCCTTCTGCTCCTCCTGCTCCTGCTCCTCCTGCTCCTCCTCCTGCTCTTCCTGCTCCTGCTCTTCCTACTGCTGCTCCTGCTCCTGTTCCTCCTCCTGCTCCTGCTGGTCTTCCTGCTCCTGCTCTTCCTCCTCGTGATCTTCCTGCTCCTGCTATTCCTCCTCCTCCTCCTCTTCCTCCTCCTGTTCCTACTGCTCCTGCCCCTCCTGCTCCTCCTCCTGCTCCTGCTCCTCCTCCTTTTGCTCCTCCTGCTCCTCTTCTGCTCCTGCTCCTCCTCCTCCTGTTCTTCCTGCTCATGCTACTCTCCTACTCCTCCGCCTGCTCTTTCTGCTCCTCCTCCTGCTCCTCCTGCTCCTGCCCCTGCTCCTAAGCCTCCTTCTCTTCCTGCTCCTGCTCCTCCTCCTGCTTTTCCTGTTCTTCCTCCTGCTCTTCCTGCTCCTCTTCCTGCTCGTCCTGCTACTACTCCTCCTGCTCCTCCACCTCCTGCTCTTCCTGCTTCTGCTCTTCCTGCTGCTGCTCCTGTTCCTGTTCCTCCACCTGCTCCTGCTGCTCTTCCTGCTCCTCCTCTTCCCTCTGCTATTCCTGCTCCTGCTCTTCCGCCTCCTCCTCTTCCTCCTCCTGCTCCTCCTGCTCCTCCTCCATCTCCTGCTCCTCCTTCTGCTCCTCCTGCTCCTCCTCTGCTCCTCTCTTCCTCCTGCTAATCCTGCCCCTCCTCCTACTCCTACTGCTCCTTCTCCTTCCCCTGCTCCTGTTCCACCTCCTGCTCCTCCTCCTCCTCCTCCTCCTCCTCCTCCGGCTCCTCCTGCTCCTCCTCCTCTGGCTCCTCCGGGTCCTCCTGCTCCTACTCCTCTTCCTCCTGCTCCTGCTCCTGCTCCTGTTCCACATCCTTCTTCTCCTGCTCCTCCTCCTCCTCCTCCTACTCCTCCTCCTGCTCCTCATCTGGCTCCTCCGGATCCTCCTGCTCCTCCTACTCCTCCTACTGCTCCTCCTCCTCCTCCTGCTCCTCCTCCTGCTCCTGCTACTCCTCCTGCTCCTGCTCCTCCTGCTCCTCCTCTTCTTCCTCCTACTCCTCCTGTTCCTCCTTATGCTCCTGCTCCTCCTCCTGCTCCTGCTACTCCTCCTCCTCCTCATGGTCCTGCTCTTCCTGCTCCACCTCCTGCTCTTCATGCTCCTCCTCCTCCTCCTCCTGCTCTTGCTTTTCGCCCTCCTCCCCCTCCTCATGCTCCTCCTGCTAGTTCTCCTGCTCTTCCTGCTACTCCTCCTGCTCCTCCTCCTCCTGCTCTTCCTGCTACTGCTCTTCCTCCTGCTCCTCCAGCTCCTCCTGCTCCTCCTCCTCCTCTTTCTCCTCCTCCTCTTCATCCTGCTGCTCCTCCTGCTTCTCCTCCTCTGGTTCATCGTGCTCCTCATGCTCCTTCTGCTCCTCCTCCTGCTCCTCTCCTGCTCTTCTCCTGCTCCTCCTCCTGCCACTCCTCCTACTGCTCCTCCTGCTCCTCCTTCTCCTGCTCCTCCTCCTGCTCCTCCTGCTCCTCTCCTTCTTCCTGCTCCTCCTGTTCCTCCTGCTCCTCCTCCTCTTTCTCTTATTACTCCTGCTCTTCCTCCTTCAATTCATCCTCCTTCTCCTCCTCATGCTCCTCCTGCTCGTCCTCCTGCTCTTCCTGCTCCTCCACCTGCTCCTCCTGCTCCACCTCCTGCTGTTCCTGCTCCTACTCCTCCTCCTGCTCCTCCTGCTCCTCCTACTCCCCCTGCTCTTACTGCTCATGCTCCTCCTCCTCCCTCCTCAGCCTCCTCCTACTCCTGCACCTCCTCCTGCTCTTCCTCCTCTTCATGCTCCTCCTGCTCCACCTCATCCTGACCTTCCTTCTCTTGCACCTCCTGCTCCTCCTTCTCCTCCTCCTCCTCCTCGTGCTCCTCCTACTGCTCTTCCTGCTCCTGCTCCTCCTCCTTCTGCTCCTACTGCTCCTCCTCCTGCTACTGCTCCTCCTCCTGCACATCCTGCTCCTCCTCCTCCTCCTCCTTCTCTCTTCTTGCTCTTCCTGCCCCTCCCCCTGCTCCTCCTGCTAATGCTCCTCATCCTTCTCCACTTCCTCCTGGTCTTCCTGCTCCTGATCATCCTGCTCCTGCTCTTTCTCCTGCTCCTCCTGCTCCTCCTGCTCCTGCTCTTTTTGCTCCTGCTCCTCCTACCCCTCCTCCTGCTCCTCCTGCTCCTACTACTCCTCCTCCTTCTATCCTCCTGCTCTTCTTGCCCCTCCTCCTGCTCCTCCTGCTAATGTTCTTCCTCCGCCTCCTCCTGCTCCTGCTCCTCCTCCTCCTTCTATTCCTGCTTCTCTTCCTCCTCCTGCTCCTCCTGCTTCTCCTTTTCCAACACCTACTCCTTGTGCTCCTCCTCCACTCTTCCTGCTCCTGCTCTTCCACCCCCTCCTCCCCCTCCTGCACTTCCTGCTACATCTCTTCCTCCTGCACATACTCCTCCTCCTCTTCCTGCTTCTGCTCTTCTTGCTGCTGCTCCTGCTCTTGCTCGTGCTCCTCCTCCTGCTCCTGCTCTTCTTCCTGCTCCTCCTCCTGCTCCTCCTGCTCCTCCTGCTCCTCCTCCTCTTATGCTCCTCCTCCTCCTCCTGCTCTTCTTGTTCCTGCTCTTCCTCCACCTCCTCTTGCTCCTGCTCCTCCAGCCCTTCCTCTTCCTGCTCTTCCTGCTCCTGCTCCTCCTCCACCTCATCCTGCTCCTCCTGCTCTTCTTACTCCTCCTGCTCCTCCTCCTCCTCCTGCTCCTCCTGCTCCTGCTCCTCCTCCTGCTCTTCCTCCTGCTCTTCCTGCTCCTGCTCCTCCTCCTCATGCTCCTCCTCCTGCTCTTCCTGCTCCTTCTTTTCCTCCTGCTACTTCTCCTCCTTCTCCTCCTGCTCCTGCTCTTCCTCCTCCTCCTTCTCCACCTGCACATCCTGCTCCTTCTCCTCCTGCTCCTTCTCCTATGCCTGCTCCTCTTCCTGCTCCTGCAACTCCTCCTGCTCTTGCTACTCCTCCTGCTCCTCCTGCTCCTCCTCCTCCTCCTCCTGCTCCTGCTCCTCCTGCTCCTCCTCTTGCTCCTGCCTCTCCTCCTGCTCCTCCTCCTCCTCTGCTCCTCCTCCTGATCATGCTCTTCTTCCTTTTCCGCGTGACCTTCCTCCTGCTCCTCCTGCTCCTCCTCCTCCTCCTCCTCCAACTCCTCCTGCTCCTCCTCCTGCTCCTCCTCCTGCTTGTCCTACTACCGCTCCTCCTGCTCTCCTGCTCCTCCCCCTCCTCCTCTTGATCCTCCTCCTCCTCCTGTTCCTGCTCCTCCTGCTCCACCTCTTGCTCCACCTGCTCTTCCTCCTGATCCTCCTGCTCTTGCTCTTCCTTCTCCTGCTCCTCTTCCTGCTCCACCTGATTCTCCTGCTCTTCCTCCTCCTCCTCCTCCTACTACTCCTCTTCCTTCTCCTTCTCTTGCCCCTCCTCCTGCTCCTCCTCCTCCTCTTCCTCCTTATCCTCCTGCTCCACCTCCCCGTCCTCCTGCTCCTCCTCCTCCTGCTCCGCCTCCTGCTGCTCTTCCTCCTGCTCCACCTCCTCCTCCTCCTGCTCCTCCTGCTCCTACTCCTGATCCTCCTGCTCCTGCTCCTACACCTCCTCCTGCTCCTACACCTCCTCCTGGTCCACCTGCTCCGCCTCCTCCTCCTGCTCTTCCTGCTCCTGCTCCTGCTCTTCCTGCTCATGCTCCTCCTCCTCCTGCTCCTCTTGCTCCTATTGCTCCTCCTGCTCCTCCTCATCCTGTTCCTGATCTTCCTGCTCTTGCTCCTTCTCCTGCTCCTCCTAATCCTTCTCTTCCTGCTCCTGCTCCACCTCCTGTTCCTCCTGCTCCTCCTCCTGCTTTTCCTGCTCCTCCTCCTGTTCCTCCTGCTCCTACTCCTCCTCCTGCACTTCCTCCTCCTTCTCGTCCTGCTCCTGCTCCTACTCCTCCTCCTGCTCCAGCTCCTGCTCTTCCTGTTCCTTCTCCTCCTCCTATTGATCTTCCTTCTCCTGCTCCTCCTCTTGTTCCTCCTGCTCCTCCTCCTGGTCTTCCTGCTCCTCCTCCTTCTCCTCCTGCTCCTGCTCCTCCTCCTGCTCCTCCTTCTCTTGCTCTTCATGCTCATGCTCGTTCTTCTGCTGCTCCTGCTCCTGCTCCTCCTACTGCTCCTGCTATTCCTCCTGATCCTCCTCCTCCTGCTCCTCCTGCGCTCCTCCTCCTCCTCCTCGTGCTACTCCTCCTATCCTGCTCTTCCTTCTCCTTCTTTTCCTCCTCCTCCTCCTCCTCCTGCTCTTCCTGCTCCTAAACCTCCTTCTCCTCCCCCTGCTCCTCCTTCTCCTCCTCCTCCTCCTGCTCCTCCTGTTCCTGCTCCTCCTCCTGCTCCTCCTTCTCCTCCTCCTCCTGCTCTTCCTGCTCCTGCTCCTCCTACTCCTCCTCCTGCTCCTCCTGCTCCTTCTCCTGCTCCTGCTCTTCCTCCGCCTCCTCCTGCTCCTGCTCGTCCTCCTCCTGTTTTTCCTTCTTCTGTTCCTCCTCCTGCTCTTCCTGCTTCTCCTGCTCCACCAACTCCTTTTCGTGCTCCTCCTCCACTCCTCCTGTTCCTGCTCTTCCTCCTCTTCCTCCTCCTCCTGCTCTTCCTGCTCCTTCTCTTCCTCCTCCACCTAGTCCTCCTGCTCTTCCAGCTCCTGCTCTTCTTGCTGCTGCTCCTGCTCCTGCTCGGGCTCCAACTCCTGCTCCTACACTTCCTCCTGCTCATCCTCCTGCTCCTGGGCCTGCTCATCCTGCACCTCCTCCTCCTGCTCCTCCTCCTAATGCTCCTCCTTCTCCTCCTGCTCTTCCTCCTCCTGCTCCTTATCCACATCCTCCTGCTCCTTTTCCTCTTGCCCCTACTCCTGCTCCTCCTCCTCCTCCTCCTGCTCGTCCTGCTCCTTCTCCTCCACATCGTGCTCCTCCTACTGCTCTTCATGCTCCTGCTCTTCCTCCTCCTCCTCCTCCTCCGGCTCATCCTGCTCCTTCTCTTCCTCCTCCTTCTCCTCCGCCTGCTCCTCCTCCTGCTTCTGCCCCTCCTCCTGCTCCTGCTCCTCCTCCTTCTCCTGCTCCTCCTCCTCGTGATCCTCCTCCTGTTCTTCCTGCTCTTGATCTTCTTCCTGCTACTTCTCCTCCTGCTCTTCTTGCTCCTGCTCTTCCTCCTCCTCCTCCTCCCCCTTCTCATCCTGTTCCTGCTACAACTGCTCTTCCTCCTGCTCTTGCTCCTCCTCCAGCTCCTGCTCCTCCTCCTATTATTCCTCCTGCTCCTCGGCTCCTCCACCTTCTCGTGCTACTACTGTTCTCATGCTCCTCCTCCTTCTCCTCCTGCTCCTCTTCCAAATCCTGCTCCTCCTCCTCCTGTTCCTCCTCCTGCTCCTAATCCTCCTGCTCCTCCTGCTCCTCCCCCTCCTCCTCCTGCTCCTCCACCTCCACCTGTACCTGATCCTCATGCTCCGCCTCCAGCTATTCCTGCTCCTCCTCCTGCTCCTCCTGCTCCTGCTCATCCTGCTCCGGCTCCTGCTCCTTATCCTCCTCATGCACCTCCTCCTGCTCCTGCTCCTCCTCCTGCTCTTCCTGCTCTTCCTCCTCTTCCTCCTGCTCCTCCTGCGCCTGCTCCTCCTGCTCCTACTCCTTCTCCTGCTCCTCCTCATTCTCCTGTTCCTCCTACTTCTCCTGTGCCTGCTCCACCTCCTCCAAATACTCCTGCTCCTCCTCCTGCTCATGCTGCTCCTCCTCCTCCTCCTCGTTCTCCTCCTCTTCCTCTGCTCCTCCTCCTGCTCCTCCTCATGCTCTTACTCCTCCTGCTCCTCCTGGTCCTGGTGCTCTTCCTGCTCCTCCCCCACCTGCTCCTGTTTTTCCTGCTCATCCTTTTCCTGCCCCTGCTCGTCCTGCTCCTGCTCCTCCTCCTGGTATTCCTCCTCCAGGTCTTCCTGCTCATGCTCCTCCTCCTCTTCCTGCTCCTCCTGCTCCTGCTTCTCTCCCTGCTCCTCCTCCTGCTCCTAATCCTCCTCCTCCTGTTCCTCCTGCTCCTTCTCCCTCTCCTGCTCCTCCTCCTCCTCCTTCTGCTACACCTCCTCCTCCTGCTCCCATCGTCGTGCTCCTTTCTTGCTTCTCCTCCTCCTGCTCCTCCTGCTCCTCCTGCTCCTCCTCCGCCTCCACCTGCTCCTCCTCCTCCTCCTGCTCCTGCACAACCTGCTCCTCCTTCTGCTATTCCTGCTCAACTCTTCCTCCTCCTGCTCCTCCTCCTCCTCCTCCTGCTCCTCCTGCTGCTCTTCCTACTCCTCCTTCTCATCCACCTCCTCCTGCGCATCCTCATCTGTTCCTCCTCCTCCTGCTTCTCCTTCTGCTCCTCCTCCTCCTCCTGTTCCTCCTTCTACTCCTCCTGCTCCCCATCCTGATCCTCCTACTCCTCCTCCTGCTCCTCCTGCATCTGCTCTTCCTGCTCCTGCTCCTCCTCCTCCTGCTCTTCCTGCTCCTCTTCCTCGTTCTCTTCCTGCTCCTGCTCCTGCTCATCCTGCTCCTGCTCCACCTCCTCCTGCTCCTCCTGCTCCTCCTCCTTATCCTACTCCTCCTCTTTCTCCTGCTCCTCCTACTGCTCCTGCGCCTGCTCCTCCTCCTCCAATTCTCCTGCTCCTCCTCCTGTTCCTGCTCCTCCTCCTACTCCTCCTCCTCCTCCTGCTCCTCATCCTGCTCTTCCTCCTCCTGCTCCTCCTGGTCCTGCTGCTTTTCCTGCTCCTACTCCAGCTGCTCCTTTTCCCCTGCTCATCATTTTCCTGCTCCTGCTCGTCCTGCTCCTGCTCCTCCTCCTGGTCCTCCTCCTCCATGTCTTCCTGCTCATGCTCCTCCTCCTCCTCCTGCTCCTCTTGCTCCTGCTGCTCTTCCTGCCCCTCCTCCCCCTGCTCCTCCTCCTCCCCCTCCTGTTCCCCCTGCTCCTCCTCCCTCTCCTTCTACTCCTCCTGCTCCTCCTGCTCCTCCTCCTCCTCCTGCTCCACCTCCTCCTCCTCCTCCCATCCTCGTGCTCCTCCTCTTGCTTCTCCTCCTCCTGCTCCACATGCTCCTCCTGCTCCTCCTCCTCCTTCACCTGCTCCTACTCCTCTTCCTGCTCCTGCACATCCTGCTCCGCCTCATGCTCCTCATGCTCCTCCTTCTCCTCCTCCTGCTCAGCACTTCCTCCTCCTGCTCCTCATCCTCCTCCTCCTGCTCCACCTGCTGCTCCTCCTATTCCTCCTTCTCTTCCTCCTCCTCCTGCACGTCCTCATCATGCTCCTCCTCCTCCTGCTTCTCCTTCTGCTCCTCCTCTTCCTCCTCCTGCTCCTCCTCCTCCTGCTCGTCCTTCTGCTCCACCTGCTGCCACACCTGATCCTCCTGCTCCTCCTCCTGCTCCTCCTGCATCTGCTCTTACTGCTCCTGCTCCTCCTCCTCCTCCTGCTCTTCCTGCTCCTCTTCCTCGTACTCTTCCTTCTCCTGCTCCTGCTCATCCTGCTCCTGCTCCACCTCCTACTGCTCCTCCTGCTCCTGCTTCTCTTCTTGCTCCTCCTCTTCCTGCTCCTGATCTTCCTGTTCCTGCTCCTCCTCCACCTCCTCCTGCTCCTGAACTTCCTGCTCTTGATCCTCCTCGTACTCCACCTGCTCCTCCTCCTGCTCCTCCTGCTCCTACTCCTGATCCTCCTGCTCCAGCTCCCACACCTCCTCCTTCTCCTACACCTCTTCCTGCTCCTCCTGCTCCGCCTCCTCCTCCTCCTCTTCCTGCTCCTGCTCCTGCTCTTCCTGCTCCTGCTCCTCCTCCTCCTGCTCCTCTTGCTCCTGCTGCTCTTCCTGTTCCTCCTCATCCTGTTCCTGATCTCCCTGCTCTTGCTCCTTCTCCTGCTCCTCCTCCTCCTACTCTTTCTGCACGTGCTCCACCTCCTACTCCTCCTGCTCCTCCTCCTGCTTTTCCTGCTCCTCCTCCTGTTCCTCCTGCTCCTGCTCCTCGTCCTGCACTTCCTACTCCTTCTCGTCATGCTCCTGCTCCTACTCCTGCTCCTCCTCTTCCAGCTCCTTCTCTTCCTGTTCCTTCTCCTCCTCCTCATTTTCTTCCTGATCCTTCTCCTCCTCCTGCTCCTCCTGCTCCTCATCCTTGTCTTCTTGCTCCTCCTCCTGCTCCTCTTCCTCCTGCTTTTCCTGCTCCTACTTTTCCTCCTGCTCCTCCTGCTCCTGCTCTTCCTGCTCCTCCTGCTCCTCGTGCTTCTCCTGCTCTTCTTGCTCCTGCTCTTTCTCCTCCTCCTCCTCTTCCTGCTCCTCCTACTCCTCCTGATCCTCCTCCTCTTCCTGCTCCTCTGCTCCTGCTCCCCCTCCTGCTCTTCCTTTTCATCCTCCTCCTACTCCTCCTCATACACTTCTTCCTGCTCTTCCTGCTCCTGCTACTCCTGCTCCTACTGCTCCTGCTCCTCATGCTAATCCTCCTGCTCCTCCTGCACCTCCTCCACCTGCTCCTACTCCTCTTACTTCCCCAACTACTCCTACTCTCCTCCTCCTCTTCCTCCTTATCCTCCGTCTCCTCCTCTCCGTCCTCCTGCTCCTCCTCCTCCCCCTGCTCCTCCTCCTCTTTCTCCTCCTCCTGCTCCTGCTCCTCCTCCTGCTCCTCCTCTTCCTCCTGCTCCTCCTCCTCATTCTCCTCCTCCTGCTTCTCCTCCTCATCCTCCTACTCCTCCTCCTCCTCTTATTCCTACGGATCCTTCTCCTCCTCCTGCTCCTCCTCCTCCTCCAGCACCTCCTCCCACTTCTCCTCCTCTTGCTCCTCCTCCTCCTGCTCCTCTTCCTGCTCTTCCTACTGCTTTTCATCCTCCTCCTGCTCCTCCTGCTCCACATTCTCCTGCTCTTCCTGCTCCTGTTCCTCCTCCAGCTCCTCCTGCACCCCCACCTGCTCCTCCTGCTCCTTCTCCTGATCCTCCTGCTCCTGCTCATACACCTCCTCCTTCTCCTACACTTCCTTCTGCTCCTCCTGCTCCGCCTCCTACTCCTGCTCTTCCTGCTCCTGCTCCTGCTCTTCCTGCTCCTGCTCCTCCTCCTCTTTCTCATCTTGCTCCTGCTGCTTTTCCTGCTCTTCTTCATCCTGTTCCTGATCTTCCTGTTCTTGCTTCTTCTCCTCCTCCTCCTCCTCCTAATCTTCCTGCTCCTGCTCCACTTCCTGTTCCTCCTAATCTTCCTGTTCCTGCTCCTCCTCCTGCTCTTCCTGCTCTTCTCCTCCCCCTTCTCCTCCTCCTCCTGCTCTTCCTGCAACTGCTCCCCATCCTCCTGCTCTTCCTTCTCCTGCTCATCCTCCTGATCCTCCTGCTCCTGCTCTTCCTGCTCCTTCTCCTCTATCTGCTCCAACTGCTCCTGCTCCTCCTCCTCCTCTTGCTCTCTTCATGGTCCTCCTGCTCATGTTCTTCCTGCTCCTGCTCATCCTCTTTCTCCTGGTACTTTTCCTCCTGTTCTTCCTGCTCCTTCTCTCCTCCTGCTCCTACTCCTCCTGCTCTTCCTTCTCCTGAACTTCCTGCCCGTGCTCTTCCTCCTGCTCCTCCTCCTCCTGCCCTTCCTGCTCCTGTTCCTCCTCCTGCTCCTGCTCTTCCTGCTCCTCTTCCTCCTCCTGGACCTCTTGCTCCTGCTCTTCCTGCTCCTTCTCCTCCTCCTCCTGCTCTTCGTGCTCCTGCTCCTCTTCCTTCTCCTCCTGCTCATGCTCCTGCTCTTCCTGCACCTGCTCCTCCTCCTCCTGCTCCTCCTCCTCCTGCTGCTCTAACTGCTCCTCCTCCTCCTCATACTCCTCCTCATCCTGCTCTTACTGCTCCTTTTCCTCCTCCAGCTCCTAGTCCTTTTCCCCCTCCTGCTCCTCTTGCTCCAGGTATTCCGGCTCCTCCTCCCCTACTCATGCTCTTCCTGCTCCTGCTCCTATTCCTGCTTCTACTACTCCTGCTCATGCTCTTCCTGCTCCGGCTCCTCCTCCTGCTCCTCCTGCTCTTCCTCCTGCTCTTCCTGCTCCTGCTCCTCCTCCTACTCTTCCTGCTGCTACACCTTTTCTTCCTGCTCATCCTCCTTCTCCTCCTGCTCCTCCTCCTGCTCCTCCTCCTCCTGCTATTCCTGCTGCTGCTCCTCTTCCTGCTCCTCCTTTTCCTTCTTCTCTTCCTGCTCCTCGTCCTCCTCCTCCTGCTCTTCCTGCTCCTGCTCCTCCTCCTTCTCCTCCTTCTCTTGCTCCTCCTCCTGCTCCTCATTTTCCTGGTCTTCCTGCTCCTGCACTTCCTGCTGCTGCTCCTGCTCCCTGTCCTCCTCCTGCTCCTGTTGTTCCTCCTGCTCTTCCTCCTCCTGCTCCTCTGTTCCTCCTGCTACTCCTCCTCCTCCTCGTGCTCCTACTGTTCCCCAAGTCCTTCTCTTACTGCTCCTACTATTCCTCCGCCTTCTCCTCCTACTTTTCCTCCTGCTACTCCTCCTACGGCTCTTCCTGCTCATGCAACTCCTCCTCCTCCTGCTCCTCCCGCTCCTCCCCTTCCTCGTGTTACTTCTGCTCCTCCTGCTCTTCCTCCTCCTCCTGCTCCTCCTGCTCCTGATCTTCCTCCTGCTCTTCCTCCTCGATCTCCTCCTAATGCCCCTCCTGCTCCTCTTCCTGCTCTTCCTTCTCCTCGTCCTCCTCTTGCTCTTCCGGCTCCTGCTCCGCTTCTCCTCCTGCTCTTCCTGCTCCTGCTTCTCCTGCTGCTCCGGCTATTCCTGCTCCTCCTCCTCCTCCTGCACCTCCTGCTCCTGCTCTTCCTGCTCCTCCTTCTACCGCTCCTGCCCTTCCTGCTCCTGCTCTTCCTACTGCCCCTCCTCCTCCTGCTCCTGCTCCTCCTCCTGATCCTCCTGCTCCTGCTCCTCCTCCGGCCCTTGCTCCTCCTAATGGTCCTCCGGCTACTGCACTTCCTGCTCCTGCTCCTCCTCCTGCTACTCCTCCTCCTCCTCCTGCACCACCTCCTCCTATTCCTCCCCCTGCTCCTCCTGTTCCTCCTTCTCCTCCTCCTCCTCCTCATCCTGCTCGTCCTGCTCCTCCTCCTCTGGTTCCTCAGGCTCCTACTGCTCCTAATTCTCCTCTTCCTTCTCCTCCTCCTGCACTTAATCCACCTCCTCTTCCTGCTCCTCTTCCTCCTCCTCCTGCTCCTCATGCTCCTCCACCATCTCCACCTCCTCCTCCTCCTTCTCTTCCTCCTCCTGCTGCTCCTCCGCCTCTTGCCCCTCCTGCCCCACTACCTTCTCCGTCTTCTCCTGCTCCTCCTGCTCTCCCTCCTGCTCCTCCTGCTCCACCTCCTGCTCTTCCTGCTACTGCTCCTCCTACTGCTCCTCCTGCTCCTCCTCCTCCACCGGCTCTTCCAGCTCCTGCTCCTCTTCCTCCTCCTGCTCCTCCTGCTCCTCCTACTCCACCTGCTCTTCATCCTCCTCCTGCTCTTCCTGCTCTTCCTCCTCCTGCTTTTCCTGCTCCTGCTCCTCCTCCTCCTCCTTCTCCTCCTCCTCTTCCTCTTGCTCACCCTCCTGCTCTTCCTCATCCTGTTCTTGCTCCTCCTCCTGGTCCTCCTGCTCCTGCTCCTCCTCCTCCTGTCCTCCTGCACCTGCTGCTCTTACTGCTCCTCCTCATCCTGCTCCAGCTCTTCCTGCTCCTGCTACACCTCCTGCTCCTCCACCTCTTGCACTTCCTTCTCCTGCTCCTCCTCCTGTTCCTCCTGCTCCTCCTACTCCTAATGCTCTTCCTGCCCCTTCTCCACTTCGTGCTCCTCCTGCTACTACTCCTCGTCCTTGTGCTCCTCCTGCTCTTCCTGCTCCTGCTCTTCCTACTCTTCCTCCTCCTCCTGCTCTTCGTTCTCCACCTGCTCCTCCTCCTTTTGCCCCTCCTGCCCCACTACCTCCTCCGTCTTCTCCTGCTCCTCCTGCTCCTCTTCCTGCTCCTCCTTCCCTCCTCTTCCTCCTGCTCCTCCTCCCCTTTCTTTTCCTCCTCTTCCTGCCCCTCCTCCTGCACCACCTCCTCCTATTCCTCCCCCTGCTCCTCCTGTTCCTCCTTCTCCTCCTCCTCCTCCTCATTCTGATCCTCCTGCTCCTCCTCCTCTGGTTACTCAGGCTCCTCCTGCTCCTAATTCTCCTCCTCCTGCTCCTCCTCCTGCTCTTAATCCACCTCCTCTTCCTGCTCCTCTTCCTCCTCCTCCTGCTCCTCATGCTCCTCCAACATCTCCACCTCCTCCTCCTCTTTCTCCTCCTTCTCCTGCTGCTCCTCCTCCTCTTGCACCTCCTGCCCCACTACCTCCTCCGTCTTCTCCTACTCCTCCTGCTCCTCTTCCTTCTTCTCCTGCTCCTTCTCCTCCTCCTGCTCTACCTTCTCCATCTCCTCCACATGCTCCTTCTGCTCCTCTTCCTGCTCTTCCTGATCTCCCTCCTGCTCTTCCTGCTCCAACTCCTGCTCTTCCTGCTACTGCTCCTCCTACTGCTCCTCCTGCTCCTCCTCCTCCACCTGCTCTTCCAGCTCCTGCTCCTCTTCCTCCTCCTGCTCCTCCTACTCCTGCTACTCCACCTGCTCTTCATCCTCCTCCTGCTCCTCCTGCTCTTCCTCCTCCTGCTTTTCCTGCTCCTGCTCCTCCTGCTCCTCCTTCTCCTCCTCCTCTTCCTCGTGCTCACCCTCCTGCTCTTCCTCCTCCTCCTCTGGCTCCTCCTCCTGCTCCTATCCCTGCTCCTCATCCTCCTTCTCCTCCTCCTCCTCCTGCTCCTCCTGCTACTCATTCTCCTGCTCTTCCTGCTCCGGCTCCTTCTCCTGCTCCACCTGCTCCTGTCCTGCTATCCCTGCTCCTCCTGTTCCTCCTGCTCCTGATCTTCTTGCTACATCTCCTCTTCGTGCACCTCCTGCTCCTTCTCCTGCACTACCAGCTCCCTCTCCTGCTCCTCCTGCTCAACCTCTTGCTCTTCCTGCTTCTGCTCCTCCTCCTGGTCCTCCTGCTCCTCCTCCTGCTGCTACTCCTTCTCCTTCTCCTCCTCCTGCTCTTCCTCTTCCTCCTGCACCTCCTGCTACTACTCCTCCTGCTCTTCCTGCTCCTGCTCCTCCTCCTCCTCCTCCTCTTCCTGCTCCTGCTCCTCCTGCGCCTGCTCCTGCTCATGCTCCTCCTCCTCCTTCTCCTGCTCCTCCTGCTCCTCTTCCTGCTCCTGCTCCTCCTCCTCTTACTCCTGTTTCCTGCTTCTGTTCCTAATACTGCTCCTCCTGCTCCTCCTGGTCCTCCTCCTCCAACACGTGCTCCTACTCCTGCTCTTCCTGCTCCTGCTATTCCTCCTCCTCCTCCTGCTCTTCCTGCTCCTGCTCTTCCTCCTCCTCCTACTGCTACTGCTCATCCTGCTCCGGCTCCTCCTTCTCCTCCTTCTCAACATCCTCCTCCTCCTGCTCATCCTGCCCCTGCTCCACCTGCTGCTACTCATCCTGCTCTTCTTCCTGCTCCTGCTCCTCCTCCTGCTCCTGCTCTATCTGCTCCTCCTCTTCGTCCTACTCCTCCTGCTCTTAATCCTGCTCCTGCTCCTCCTCCTCCTCCTTCTCCTCCTGCTCCTCCTCCTGCTCCTCCTCCTCCTCTTGTTCCTGCTCATACTGCTCCATCTCCTGCTCCTCATGCTCCTCCTCCTACTCCTCCAGCTCCTGCTCTTCCCTCTCCTTCTCCTCCTCTGCTCTTCCTGCTCCTCCTGCTCCTCCTCCCCTGCACCTCCTCCTCCTCTCTGAACTCGACCTCCTTCTTCTCTCCCTGCTCCCTCTCCTACTGCTCTTCATCCTCCTGCTCCTCATTCTCTTGCTGTTCCACATCCTCCTCCTCATCCTGCTCCTCCTACTCCTGCTCCTACTTCTCCTCCTGCTCCTCCTTCTCCTCTTGCTCTTCCTGCTCTTTCTCCTCCTCATGCTCCACCTGCTCATCCTCATGCTCCTCCTGTTCCTCCTCCTGCTACTCCTCCTCCTGCACTTCCTGCTCCTGCACTTCCTGCTGATGCCACAGCTCCCGCTCCTCCTCCTGCTCCTGTTCCTCCTCCTGCTTTTCCTGCCCCTCCTCCTGCTCCTCCTGCTACTGCTCTTCCTCCTTCACCTCTTCCTCCTGCTCTTCCTGCTCCTGCTCTTCCTGCTGCTGCTCCTGCTCCTGCTCCACCTCCTGCTCCTGCTCTTCCTCCTGCTCCTCTTACACCTGCTCCACCTGCTCCGCCTGCTACTCCTCTTAATCCTCGTGCTACTCCTCTTCCTCCTTCACTTCCTTCTCCTGCTCTTCTCCTCCTCCTCCTGCTCCTCCTGCTCCTCCTCCTCCTGCTGTTCCTGCTCCTGCTCATCCTTCTCCTACTCCTGCTCCTACTGCTCCTCCTCTTCCTCCTGCTCCTCGTGCTCCCGCTCCTCCTCCATCTCTTCCTCCTCCTTCTCTTCCTTCTCCTCCTGCTCCTCCTCCTGCCCCTGCTCCTCCTCCTGCTCCTCCTGCTCCTGTACCTCCTCCTTCTCTTCATCCTCCTCCTCCTCCTCCTGCTCTTCCTGCTCCTCCTCCTGCTCCTTCTCCACCTCCTGCCCTTCCTTCTACTGCTCCTCCTACTCCTCCTGCTCTTCCTCCTCCTGGTCTTCCTCCTCCTCCTCCTGCCTATTCTGCTCCTCCTCCTTCTCTTCCTCCTCTTCCTACCCCTGCTCTTCCTGCTCCTCCTATTCCTGCTCTTCCTGCTTCTGTTCCTCCTCCTCTTCCTCCTGCTACTCCTGCTACTGCTCCTCCTCCTGCTCCTCCTCTTCCATGTCTTCCTGATATTGCACTTCCTGCTGCTGCTCCTGCTCCTGCTCATCCTCCTGCTCCTGCTGCACTTCCTGCTCCTCCTCCTCCTCCTCCTGCTCTACCTGCTCCTGCTCCTCCTCCTGCTCCTGCTCGTCCTACTGCTCCTCCTCCTCCTCCTCTTATTGCTCCTGCTCCTCCTCCTCCTCCTGCTCCTCTTGCTCCTGCACCTCTTCCTGCTCTTCCACCTCTTGGTCGTGCTCTTCCTGATCCTGCTCCTCCTCCTGCTCTTCCTCCTCTTGCCCTTCCTGCTCCTGCTCCTCATTCGTCTCCTCCTGCTTCTGCCTCTCCTCCTGCTCTTCCTCCTCCTGCTCCTCCTACTCCTGCTCTTCCAGCACCTACTCATCCTCCTGCTCCTCCTGCTCCTGCTGCTCCTCCTGCTCCTCCTCTTCCAGGTCTTCCTGATATTGCACTTCCTGCTGCAGCTCCTGCTCCTGCTCATCCTCCTGCTCCTGCTGCACTTCCTGCTCCTCCTCCTCCTCCTCCTGCTATACCTTCTCCTGCTCCTCCTCCTGCTCCTGCTCGTCCTACTGCTCCTCCTCCTCCTCCTCTTATTGCTCCTGCTCCTCCTCCTCCTCCTGCTCCTCTTGCTCCTGCACCTCTTCCTGCTCTTCCACCTCTTGGTCCTGCTCTTCCTGATCCTGCTCCTCCTCCTGCTCTTCCTCCTCTTGCCCTTCCTGCTCCTGCTCCTCATTCTTCTCCTCCTGCTTCTGCCTCTCCTCCTGCTCTTCCTCCTCCTGCTATTCCTGCTCCTGCTCTTCCTGCACCTGCTCTTGTCCTGATCTTCCTCCTGCTCCTGCTCTTCCTCCTGCTTCTCCTCCTCCTGCTCTTCCTGCTCCTCCTGTTCCTCCTCCTCCTCCTCTTGCTCCTGTTTCCCCACCACCCCCTGCATTTCCTGCTCCTTCTCTGCCTCCTCCTCCTCCTCCTCCTGCTCCTCCTGCTCTCCTCCTCGTTCTCTTCCTGCTCCTGCTCCTCCTCTTCCTCCTCCTGATCCTCCTGCTCCTCCTCATCCTGCTCATCCTGCACATGCTCTTCCTGCTCCTGCTCTTCCTGCTACGGCTCCTCCTCCTGCTCCTCTTGCTCCTCTGCTCATCTTGCTCCCCCTCCATCTTCTGCTGCTCTTCCTGCTCCTGCTCCTCCTCTTGCTCCTCCTGCTACTGCAACTCTTCCTCTCCTCCTCCTCTTGCACTTCCTGCTCCTGCTCCTTCTCGTGCTCCTCCTGCTCCTGCTCTTACTGCTCCTGCTCCTACTCCTCCTCCTGTTCCTCCTCCTCCTGCTTTTCTTGCTCCTGCTCCTCCTCCTGCTCTTCCTGCTCCTGCTGCTCTTCCTGCTCCTCCTCCTCCTGCTCTTCCTGCTCCTGCTCCTCCTCCTTCTCATCCAGCTCCTGCTCCCCCTCTTGCTCCTTCTCTTCCTTCTCTTCCTGCTCCTCCTCCTCCTCCTTCTCCTCCTGCTCCTAATCCTTCTCTTCCTGCTCCTGCTCCTCCTCCTGCTCCTCCTCCTCCTGCTATTGCTGCTCCTGCTCCTCCTCCTGCTCCTCCTACTCCTGCTCCACCTCCCGGTCCTCCTCCTCCTGCTCCTCCTTCTCCTGCACATCCTCCTACTGCTCCTGCTCCTGCTCCTCCTCCTGCTCTGCTCTTCCTCCTGCTCCTCCTCCTCCTGCTCCTCCTGCTCCTTGTCCTCCTGCTCTTCCTTCTCCTGCTCCTCCTCCTCCACCTCTTACTCCTATAGCTCCTTCTCCTCCTCCTGCTCCTCCTGCTCCTCCTGCTTCTCCTCCTCCTCCTACTCTTCTGCTCCTACTCCTCCTCCTGCCCTTCCTCCTGCATCTCTTCCTCCTGCTCCTCCTGCTCCTCCTCCTGCTCTTCCTGCTCCTGCTCTTCCTCCTGCTAATCCTGGTCCTCCTCTACCTCTTGCTCTTCCTCCTCCTTCCTTCCTCCTGCTCCTACTCTTCCTGATCTACATGCTCCTGCTCCTCCTCCTCCTCCTGCTCCTCCTCCTCTTCATTTTCTTCCTCCTCCTCCTCTTCCTCCTGCTATTCCTTCCCCTGCTCCTGCTGCTCCTCCTGCTCCTACTCATCCTACTCGTGGTCCTCCTCCTGCTCTTCCTACTCCTGCTCTACTACCTCCTTATCCTCTTCCTGCAGCTCCTGCTACTCCTCCTTCTCCTCATGTTCCTCCTCCTCCTCCTTAGGCTCCTCCAATTGCTCTTCCTCCTGCTCCTCTGGCTCCTCCAGCTCCTACTCCTCCTCCTCCTTCTCCTCCTCATGCTCCTGCTCCTGCTATTCCTCCTGGTCCACCTCCTCCTCCTCCTGCTCCTGCTCCTCGTCCTGCTCCTCCTGCTCCTCCTGCTCCTCCTCCTGCTCTTCCTGCTCCTGCTCTTCCTGCTCCTGCTCCTGCTCCTGCTACTCCTCCTACTCCTGCTCCTCCTCCTCTTCCCTCATGTCCTCCTGCTACTCCTGCTCCTCCTCTTCCTCCTGCTCCTCTTGCTCCTGCTCCACCTCCTTCTCTTCTTCCTCCTTCTCCTCCTCCTGCTCCTCCTTCTCCTCCTCCTGCTCTTCGTGCTCCTGCTCCTCCTCCTGCTCCTCTGGCTCCTGTTTCTCCTCCTGCTCTTCCTCCTCCTGCTACTCCTGCTCTTCCTCCTGCTCTTCCGGCTCCTGTTCCTCCTCCTCCTCCTCATGCTCCTCCTTCTCCTCCTCATCATGCTCCTCTTGCTCCTCCTCATCCTCCTGCTCCTCCTCCTGCTCTTCCTTCTCCTTCTCCTCCTCCTGCTGTTCCTCCTCCTCTTCCTCCTCATGCTCCTCCTACTCCTCCTCCTCCTGCTTTTCCACTTCCTCCTCCTCCTGCTCCTACTGCTCCTCCTACTCCTCCTCGTGCTCCTCCTCCTGCTCTTCCTCCTCCTCCTCCTCCTACTGCTCCTCCTGCTCTTACTCCTCCTCCTCCTGTTCCTCATTCTGCTCCTCCTACTCCTGCTTCTCCTGCTCTTCCTCCTGCTCCTGCTCCTTGACCTCCTGCTCCTCCTGCTCCTGCTGCTCTACATGCTCCTCCTCATCCTACACCTGCTCTTCTTGCACCTGCTCCCCCTGCTGCTCCTCCTCCTCCTGCTCTTCCTGCTCCTGCTCCTCCTCATGCTCTTCCTCCTCATACTCTTCCTGCTCCTGCTCTTCCTGCTACTCCTCCTTCTCCTGCTCCCACTCCTGCTGCTGATCTTCATCCTGCTCCTCCTCCTCATGCTCTTCTTTTCCTCCTTCTCCTGCTCCTCTTCCTCCTGCTCCTCATGCTCCTCCTGCTCCTCGTCCTCCTGCTCTTCCTTCTCCTGCTCCTCCTCCTCCACCTCTTACTCCTATAGCTCCTTCTCCTCCTCCTGCTCCTCCTGCTTCTCGTCCTCCTCCTACTCTTCTGCTCCTACTCCTATTCCTGCCCTTCCTCCTGCATCTATTCCTCCTGCTCCTCCTGCTCCTCCTCCTGCTCTTCCTGCTCCTGCTCTTCCTCCTGCTAATCCTGGTCCTCCTCTACCTCTTGCTCTTCCTCCTCCTTGTCTTCCTCCTGCTCCTAGTCCTCCTGATCTACATCCTCCTGCTCCTCCTCCTCCTCCTGCTCCTCCTCCTCTTCCTTTTCTTCCTCCTCCTCCTCCTGCTATTCCTTCCCTTGCTCCTGCTGCTCCTCCTGCTCCTAGTCATCCTACTCGCGGTCCTCCTCCTGCTCTTCCTACTCCTGCTCTACTACCTCCTTATCCTCTTCCTGCAGCTCCTGCTCCTCCTCCTCCTCCTCATGTTCCTCCTCCTCCTCCTCCTTCGGCTTCTCAAATGCTCTTCCTCCTGCTCCTCTGGCTCCTCCAGCTCCTACTCCTCCTCATCCTTCTCCTCCTCATGCTCCTGCTCCTGCTATTCCTCCTGGTCCACCTCCTCCTCCTCCTTCTCCTGCTCCTCGTCCTGCTCCTGCTCCTGCTCCTGCTACTCCTCCTACTCCTGCTCCTCCTCCTCTTCCCTCATGTCCTCCTGCTACTCCTGCTCCTCCTCTTCCTCCTGCTCCTCTTGCTTCTGCTCCACTTACTTCTCTTCCTCCTCCTCCTCCTCCTCCTGCTCCTCCTTCTCCTCCTCCTGCTCTTCGTGCTCCTGCTCCTCCTCCTGCTCCTCTGGCTCCTGTTTCTCCTCCTGCTCTTCCTCCTCCTGCTACTCCTGCTCTTCCTCCTGGTCTTCCATCTCCTGTTCCTCCTCCTCCTCCTCATGCTCCTCCTTCTCCTACTCCTCTTGCTCCTCCTTCTCCTGCACATTTTCCTACTGTTCCTGCTCCTGCTCCTCCTCCTGCTCCTGCTCTTCCTCCTACTCCTCCTCCTGCTCCTCCTGCTCCTCGTCCTCCTGCTCTTCCTTCTCCTGCTCCTCCTCCTCCACCTCTTACTCCTATAGCTCCTTCTCCTCCTCCTGCTCCTCCTGATCCTCCTGCTTCTCCTCCTCCTCCTACTCTTCTGCTCCTACTCCTACTCCTGCCCTTCCTCCTGCATCTCTTCCTCCTGCTCCTCCTCCTCCTCATCCTGCTCTTCCTGCTCCTGCTCTTCCTGCTCCTGCTCCTGCTCCTGCTACTCCTCCCACTCCTGCTCCTCCTCCTCTTCCCTCATGTCCTCCTGCTACTCCTGCTCCTCCTCTTCCTCCTGCTCCTCTTGCTTCTGCTCCACTTCCTTCTCTTCCTCCTCCTCCTGCTCCTCCTTCTCCTCCTTCTCTTCCTCCTGCTCTTCGTGCTCCGGCTCCTCCTCCTGCTCCTCCGGCTACTGTTTCTCCTCCTGCTCTTCCTCCTCCTGCTACTCCTGCTCTTCCTCCTGCTCTTCCGTCTCCTGTTCCTCCTCCTCCTCCTCATGCTCCTCCTTCTCCTCCTCCTCCTGCTCCTCCTTCTCCTGCACATCCTCCTACTGCTCCTGCTCCGGCTCCTCCTCCTGCTCCTGCTCATCATCCTACTCCTCCTCCTCCTGCTCCTCCTGCTCCTCGTCCTCCTGCTCTTCCTTCTCCTGCTCCTCCTCCTCCACCTCTTACTCCTATATCTCCTTCTCCTCCTCCTGCTCCTCCTGCTCCTCCTGCTTCGCCCCCTCCTCCTACTCTTCTGCTCCTACTCCTCCTCCTGCCCTACCTCCTGCATCTCTTCCTCCTGCTCCTCCTGCTCCTCCTCCTGCTCTTCCTGCTCCTGCTCTTCCTCCTGCTATTCCTGGTCCTCCTCTACCTCTTGCTCTTCCTCCTCCTTGTCTTAATCCTGCTCCTAGTCCTCCTGATCTACATGCTCCTGCTCCTCCTCCTCCTCCTGCTCCTCCTCCTCTTCCTTTTCTTCCTCCTCCTCCTCCTCCTCCTGCTATTCCTTCCCCTGCTCCTGCTGCTGCTCCTGCTCCTAGTCATCCTACTCGTGGTCCTCCTCCTGCTCTTCCTACTCCTGCTCTACTACCTCCTTATCCTCTTCCTGCAGCTCCTGCTACTCCTACTTCTCCTCATGTTCCTCCTCCTCCTCCTCCTTCGGCTCCTCCAAATGCTCTTCCTCCTGCTCCTCTGGCTCCTCCAGCTCCTCCTCCTCCTCCTCCTTCTCATCCTCATGCTCCTGCTCCTGCTATTCCTCCTGGTCCACCTCCTCCTCCTCCTGCTCCTGCTCCTCGTCATGCTCCTCCTGCTCCTCCTCCTCCTCCTCCTGCTCTTCCTGCTCCTGCTCTTCCTGCTCCTGCTCCTGCTCCTGCTACTCCTCCTACTCCTGCTCCTCCTCCTCTCCCCTCATGCCCTCCTGCTACTCATGCTCCTCCTCTTCCTCCTGCTCCTCTTGCTCCTGCTCCACCTCCTTCTCTTCCTCCTCCTCCTCCTCCTCCTGCTCCTCCTTCTCCTCCTCCTGCTCTTCGTGCTCCTGCTCCTCCTCCTGCTCCTCCGGCTCCTGTTTCTCCTCCTGCTCTTCCTCCTCCTGCTACTCCTGCTTTTCCTCCTGCTCTTCCGGCTCCTGTTCCTCCTCCTCCTCCTCATGCTCCTCATTCTCCTCCTCATCCTGCTCCTCTTGCTCCTCCTAATCCTCCTGCTCCTCCTCCTCCTCCTGCTATTCCTTCTCCTTCTCCTCCTCCTGCTGTTCCTCCTCCTCCTCCTCCTCATGCTCCTCCTACTCCTCCTTCCTCCTGCTTTTCCAGTTCCTCTTCCTCCTGCTCCTACTGCCCTCCTCCTCCTCCTTGTGCTCCTCCTCCTGCTCTTCCTCCTCCTCCTCCTCCTACTGCTCCTCCTGCTCTTACTCCTCCTCCTCCTGTTCCTCATTCTGCTCCTCCTACTCCTGCTTCTCCTGCTCTTCCTCCTGCTCCTGCTCCTTGACCTCCTGCTCCTCCTGCTCCTGCTGCTCTACATGCTCCTCCTCATCCTACACCTGCTCTTCTTGCACCTGCTCCCGCTCCTGCTCCTCCTCCTCCTGCTCTTCCTGCTCCTGCTCCTCCTCATGCTCTTCCTCCTCATACTCTTCCTGCTCCTGCTCTTCCTCCTTCTCCTGCTCCCACTCCTGCTGCTGATCTTCATCCTGCTCCTCTTCCTCATGCTCTTCTTCTTCCTCCTTCTCCTGCTCTTCTTCCTCCTGCTCCTCCTGCTCCTCCTGCTCCTCGTCCTCCTGCTCTTCCTTCTCCTGCTCCTCCTCCTCCACCTCTTACTCCTATAGCTCCTTCTCCTCCTCCTGCTCCTCCTGCTTCTCGACCTCCTCCTACTCTTCTGCTCCTACTGCTCCTCCTGCCCTTCCTCCTGCATCTATTCCTCCTTCTCCTCCTGCTCCTCCTCCTGCTCTTCCTGCTCCTCTCTTCCTCCTGCTAATCCTGGTCCTCCTCTACCTCTTGCTCTTCCCCCTCCTTGTCCTCCTCCTGCGCCTACTCCTCCTGATCTACATGCTCCTGCTCCTCCTCCTCCTCCTGCTCCTCCTCCTCTTCCTTTTCTTCCTCCTCCTCCTCCTCCTCCTGCTATTCCTTCCCCTGCTCCTGCTGCTCCTCCTGCTCCTACTCATCCTACTCGTGGTCCTCCTCCTGCTCTTCCTACTCCTGCTCTACTACCTCCTTATCCTCTTCCTGCAGCTCCTGCTCCTCCTCCTCCTCCTCATGTTCCTCCACCTCCTCCTCCTTTGGCTCCTCCAAATGCTCTTCCTTCTCCTCTGGCTCCTCCAGCTCCTACTCCTCCTCCTCCTTCTCCTCCTCATGCTCCAGCTCCTGCTATTCCTCCTGGTCCACCTCCTCCTCCTCCTGCTCCTGCTCCTCGTCCTGCTTCTCCTGCTCCTCCTCCCCCTCCTCCTGCTCTTCCTGCTCCTGTTCTTCCTGCTCCTGCTCCTGCTCCTGCTACTCTTCCTACTCCTACTCCTCCTCCTCTTCCCTCATGTCCTCCTGCTACTCCTGCTCCTCCTCTTCCTCCTGCTCCTCTTGCTCCTGCTCCACCTCTTTCTCTTCCTCCTCCTCCTCCTAGTCCTGCTCCTCCTTCTCCTCCTCCTGCTCTTCGTGCTCCTGCTCCACCTCCTGCTCCTCCGGCTCCTGTTTCTCCTCTGCTCTTCCTCCTCCTGCTACTCCTGCTCTTCCTCCTGCTCTTCCGGCTCCTGTTCCTCCTCCTCATGCTCCTCCTTCTCCTCCTCATCCTGCTCCTCTTGCAACTCCTCTTCCTCCTGCTCCTCCTCCTCCTCCTCCTCTTCCTTCTCCTTCTCCTCCTCCTGCTGTTCCTCCTCCTCCTCCTCCTCATGCTCCTCCTACTCCTCCTCCTCCTGCTTTTCCAGTTCCTACTTCTCCTGCTCCTACTGCTCCTCCTCCTCCTCCTCGTGCTCCTCCTCCTGCTCTTCCTCCTCCTCCCTCCTACTGCTCCTCCTGCTCTTACTCCTCTTCCTCCTGTTCCTCATTCTTCTCCTCCTACTCCTGCTTCTCCTGCTCTTCCTCCTGCTCCTGCTCCTCGACCTCCTGCTCCTCTTGCTCCTGCTGCTCTACATGCTCCTCCTCATCCTACACCTGCTCTTCTTGCACCTGCTCCCCCTCCTGCTCCTCCTCCTCCTGCTCTTCCTGCGCCAGCTCCTCCTCATGCTCTTCCTCCTCATACTCTTCCTGCTCCTGCCCTTCCTGCTACTCCTCCTGCTCCTGCTCCCACTCCTGCTGCTGATCTTCATCCTGCTCCTCCTCCTCATGCTCTTCTTCTTCCTCCTTCTCCTGCTCCTCTTCCTCCTGCTCCTCCTGCTCCTCCTCCTCCTCCTGCTCCTCCTTTTACTCCTGCTCCTCTTCCTGCTCCACGTGCTCCTACTCCGCCTCCTCCTACTCCTCCTGCTCCTCCTCCTGCTCCTGCTCCTCCTCCTGCTCCTCCTGCTCTTCCTCCTCCTCCTGATCCTCCTCCTACTCCTGCTCATTATCCTGATCCTCGTTCTCCTACTCCGCCTCCTCCTACTCCTCCTGCTCCTCCTCCTGCTCCTGCTCCTCCTCCTGCACCACCTGCTCCTACTCCGCCTCCTCCTACTCCTCCTGCTCCTCCTGCTCCTGCTCCTCCTGCTCCTCCTCCTCCTCCTGATCCTCCTCCTACTCCTGCTCCTTATCCTGATCCTCGTGCTCCTACTCCGCGTCCTCTTACTCCTCCTGCTCCTCCTCCTGCTCCTGCTACTCCACATGCTCCTCCTCCTCCTGTTCCTCCTGCTCCTGCTGCTCTTCCTGCTCCTCCTCCTCCTGCACCTCCTGCTCTTCCTCCTCCTCCTCCTGTTCCTCATCCTGCTCTTACTACTCCTGCTTCTCCTGCTTTTCCTCCTGCTACTGCTCCTAGTCCTCCTGCTCCTCCTCCTCCTCCTCCTCATGCTCCAACTGCTCCTTTTTCTACTGCTCTTCCTAATATTGTTCTTCTTCCTCCTGACTCTCCTCCTGCTCCTCCTCTCCTACTCCTCCTGCTTTTCCTGCTCCATCTCCTCCTCCTGCTCCTCCTGCTCCTCCTCCTCCTCCTGCTCCTCCTCCTGCTCCTGCTCCTCCTCCTGCACCACCTGCTCCTACTCCGCCTCCTAATACTCATCCTGCTCCTCCTCCTGTTCCTGCTCATCCTACTGCTCCTCCTGCTCCTCCTCCTCCTCCTGCTCCTCTTCTTCTTCTCCTACTCCTCCAGCTCCTCCTCCTCCTGCTCCTCCTGCTCCTGCTGCTCTTACTGCTCCTCCTCCTCCTGCTCCTGCTCTTGCTGCTCCTGCTCCTCCTGCTCCTGCTCTTCCTGTTCCTGCACCTCCTCCTGCTCCTCTTTCTCCTGCTCTTCCTGCTCCTGCTCCTCCTCCTGCTCCTGCTCTCCTTCTGCTCCTCCTGCTCCTCCTCCACCTCCTGCTCCTCCTCATACTCCTGCTCCTCCTCCTGTTCCTCTGCTCCTACTCTGCTTTCTCCAACACCTCCTGCTCCTCCTCCTTCTCCTGCTCCACCTCCTACTCCTCCTGCTCCTGCTCCTCCTACTCCTCCTGCTCCTCCTCCTGCTCCTGCTCCTCCTCCTCCACCACCTGCTCCTCCTGGTCCTCCTCCTGATCCTGCTCATCCTACTGCTCCTCCTCCTCCTGCTCCTGCTCTTGCTGCTCCTGCTCCTCCTGCTCCTGCTCTTCCTGTTCCTGCACCTCCTCCTGCTCCTCTTTCTCCTGCTCTTCCTGCTCCTGCTCCTCCTCCTGCTCCTGCTCCTCCTTCTGCTCCTCCTGCTCCTCCTCCACCTCCTGCTCCTCCTCATACTCCTGCTCCTCCTCCTGTTCCTCATGCTCCTACTCTGCTTTCTCCAACACCTCCTGCCCTCCTCCTTCTCCTGCTCCACCTCCTACTCCTCCTGCTCTTCCTCCTCCTCCTGCTCCTCCTACTCCTCCTGCTCCTCCTCCTGCTCCTGCTCCTCCTCCTCCACCACCTGATCCTACTCCGCCTCATCTTTCTCCTCCTTGTCCTCCTCCTGATCCTGCTCATCCTACTGTTCCTCCTGCTCCTCCTCCTCCTCCTGCTCCTCTTCCTACTTCTCCTACTCCTCCTGCTCCTCCTCCTCCTGCTCCTGCTGCACTTCTTGCTCCTCCTCCTCCTGCTTCTCTGGCGCCTCCTGCTCCTACTCCTCATCCTCCTGCTCCTCCTGCTCTTCCTCTTGCTCCTGCTTCTCCTCCTGCTATTCCTGATCCTCCTCCTTCTCCTGCTCCTCCTCCTGCTCCTCCTGCTCCTCCTCCTCCTCCTCCTGCTCCACCTCCTCGTCCTGCTACTCCTCGTGCTCCTCCTCCTCCTGCTCAGTAGTGCTCCTCCGTCTCAGCATCCTGATCCTCCTTCATGCGCTCCTGCTCCTGCTCTTCCTCCTCCTGCTCCTCCTCCTGATCCTCCTGCTCCTGCTCCTCCTCCTCTTCTGCTCCTCCTCCTACAACTCCTGCTCATCCTCCTCTTCATGCGCCTCATCCTGCTCCTCCTCCACCAGCTCCTCCTCCTCCTGCTACACCTCCTCCTACTGCTCCTCCTCTCCAACTGTTCTTCCTGCTCCTCCTCCTCCTCCTGCTCCTCTTCCTGTACCCACTCCTGCTCCTCCTCCTGCTCTTCCTGCTCCTGCTCCTCCTCCTCCAACTTCTCCTCCTCCAGCTCCTCCTCCTCCTCCTCTTCGTGCTCTTCCTTCTCCAGCTCCACTTCCTCCTGCTCCTGCTCCTCCTCCTACTACTGCTCCTCCTATTCCTGCACCTGCTTCTTCCTGCTCCTCCTCCTCCTCATCCTGCTCCTCCACTCTCCTCCTGCTCCTGCTCTCCTCCTACCTCACCTCCTGCTCCTCCTCCTGATCCTCCTCCTCCTTCTCCTCCTGCTCCTCCTCCTTGCTCTGTCCTGCTCCTGCTCATCGTCCTGCCCTTGCTACTCCTCCTGTTCCTCCTGCTCCTACTCCTTCCTGCTATTCCTCTGCTACTCCTACTCCTCCTGCCTCCTCCTCCTCCTGCTCCTGCTCTTCCTCAAGCTCCTCCTCCTGCTCTCCTCCTGCTCCTCTGCTCCTCCTCCTGCTCCTGCTCCTCCTCCTCCTCCTGCACTCCTGCTCCACCTCCTCCTGCTCCTGCTCCTCCTGCTCCTTCTCCTGTCCTCTTCCTCCTCCCACACTTCCTGCTCCTCCTCTTTCTCTTCATTCTCCTGCTCCTCATCATGCTCCCCCTGCTCCTCCTCCTTCTCTTCCTGCTCTTGCTCCTCCTGCTCTTGCTCCTCCTCCTGCTCCTCCTACTCCTCCTGCTCTTCCTGCTCCTCCTCCTTCTCCACCTCCTCCTCCTGCTCCCCCTGCTACCCTCCTCCTCCTCCTGTTCCTCCTCACCCTCCTGTTCCTCTACCTCCTGCTCCTCTTCCGGCTCCTCCTCCTCCTGCTCCTCCTGCTCATCCTGCAACTACTCCTCCTCCACCTGCTTCTAATACTCCTCTGATCCTGCTCCTAATGCTATGCCACCTGCTCCTCCTGCTGCTCCTCCTGCTAATCCTGATCCTTCTCTTGCTGCTCCTGCTCCTCCGCCTGCTCCTCCTGCTCCTCCCCCTCCTCCTCTTCCTCTTCCTGCTCCTGCTCCTCCTCCTGCGCCTACTCATCCTGCTCCTCCTACTCCTACTCCTCCTCCTGCTCCTCTTCTTCCTGCTCGTCCTGCTCCTCCTGCTCCTTCTCTTTCTACTCATTCCCTTCCTCCACCTCCTCTTGATCCTCCTCCTCCTCGTTCTCCTCCTCCTCCTGCTCGTCCTGCGGCTGCACTTCCTCCTACTCCTGCTCCTCCTGCTCCTGCTCTTCCTCCTGCTCCTCTTGTTCCTCTTCCTCCTCCTCCTTCTCCTCCTCCTCCTCCTGTTCTTCCTCCTCCTCTACTCCTCCTGCTAATCCTGCTCTTCCTCCAGCTCTTCCTGCTCCTGCTCCTCCTTTTGCTACTCCTGCCCCTACTCCTCCTCCTCGTGCTCCTCCTGCCCTTCCGGCTCCTGCTCTTCCTCCTCCACCTCCTGCTCATCCAGCTCCTGCTCTTCCTGCTCCCTCTCCTCCGACTGCTCCTCCTGCTGCTCCTGCTCCTCCTCCTGCTCCTGCTCCTCCTCCTTCTCCTGCTCCTCCCCCTACAACTCCTGCTCTTGCACCTCCGTCTACTTCTACTCCTCCTGCTCCTCCTCCTTCTCTTGCTACCCCTCCTGCTCCTGCTCCTGCTCCTTCTCCTCTCCTGCCTCACTGCTCCTCCTAATGCTTGTGCTCCTCCTCCTGTTCTTCATGCTCCTCCTCCTCCTACTGCTCGTCCTCCTCCTCATGCTCCTCCTACTCCTAGCCCTCCTCCTGCTCCTACTGCTCGTGCTCCTCTTCGTGCTCCTCCTTTTCCTGCTCCTCCTGCAACTCCTCCTCGTGCTCCTCCTCATCCTCCTCCTGCTCCTCCTCCTCATCATTTTCCTCCTCCTCCTGCCCCTCCTCCTGCTCCTCTTACTCCTCTTCGTGCTTAACCTGCTGCTACTCCTCTTCCTCCTCCTGCTCCTGCTCCTGCTCTTCCTTTTGCTCCTCCTGCTCCTCCAGCTCCTCCTCCTGCTCCTCCTCATTCTCCTGCTCTTGCTACTCCTACTGCTCCTCCTCCTCCTATTTCTGCTCCTGCTCCTGCTCCTCCTCCTCCTTCTCCTGCTTTCGTGCTTCTGTTCCTCCTCCTTGTACTCCTGCTCCTCCTGGTCCTCCTCTTCCTCCTCCTGCTCCTCCTCCTGCTCTTCATGCTCCTGCTCTTCCGCCTCCTCCTACTCCTCTTTCTCATCCTGCTCCGTCGCCTTCTGCGCCTCCTGCTCTTCCTCCTCCTCTTCCTTCTCCTCCTTCCCATGCTCCTCCTTCTCCTCCTCCTTCTTCTCCTACTCCTCCTGCTCCTCCTCATGGTCCTGCTCCTCCTCCTGCTCCGGCTCCTCCTGCTCCTCCTCCTCTTCTTGATACTCCTCCTGCTCCTCCAACGGATCCTCCTCCTTCTCCCCCTCGTCCTCCTCCTCCTTTTCCAACTCCTGCTCCTCATGTTCCTCCTCCTGCTCCTCCTCATCCTTCTTCACCTCCTCCTCCTGCTGCACCTCCTGCTCCTCCTCCTACTGCTCCTCCACCTCCTCTCCTCTTTCTCCTGGTGCTCCACCTCCTCCTCCTTTTCCACCTTTTCCTCGTCCTGCTCCTCTTCCTCCTGCTCCTCCTTCTCCTCCTGCACCTCCTTCTCCTCCTACTGCGCTACCTGCTCCTGCTCCTCCTCCTGCTCCACCTGCTTCTCCTCCTGCCCCTCCTGCTCCTCCTCCTCTTACTCCTGCTCCTGCTATTCCTGCTCCTGCTCCTCCTCCTCCACCTGCCTCTCCTCCTCCTCCTCCTGCTATTCCTGCTCCTGCTCCTCCTCCTGGTTCTCCTGCTCCTCCACTTCCTCCTGCTCTTCATGCTACTGTTCTTCCTCCTCCTGCTCCTCCTGCTCCTGCTACTCCTCCTGCTACTCCTCGTGCTCTTCTTCCTCCTCCTCCTCCTACTGCTCCTGCTGCTACTTCTCCTCCTGCTCTTCCTTCTACTGATCCTCCTGCTCCTCCTCATCCTCCTCATGCTGTTCCTCCTGCTCTTCCTACTGCTGCTCTCCTTCCTCGTCCTCCTCTTCCTCCTCCTCCTCCTCCTGCTCCTGCTCCTCCTCCTCCTGCTCCTCCTGCTCCTGTTCCTACGTCTCCTCCTCCTGCTCCTGCTATTCCACTTCCTGCTCCTCCTACTGCTTCTCGTCCTACTGCGTTTCCTGCTCCTGCTCCACCTCCTGCTCCTCCAACTCCTGCTCCACATCCTGATCGTGCTCTTCCTCCTGCTCCTCCTCCCCCTGCTCCCCCTGATCCTGCTCGTTCGCCTCCTCCTCCTGCTCCTTCTACTCCTGTTCCTGCTCCTCCTCCTGCTCCTCCTCCTCATGCTTTTCCTACACCTGCTCCTCCTCCTGCTCATCCTGCTCCTCCTCCTGACCTTCCTGCTCCTCCTCCTGCTCCACCTCCTCCTGCTCCTCCTCCTGATACTCCTCCTCCTGCTCTTACTGCTCATGCTCCTCCTTCTGCTCCTCCTCCTCCTGCTCTTCCTGCTCCTGCTCCTCCTCCTGCTTCTCCTGCCCCTCCTCCTGCTCTTACTGCTCATCCTCCTGCTCCTCCTGCTCCTGCTCCTCCTCCTGCTCCTCCTCCTGCTCTTCCTTCTCCTTCTCTTCCTTCTGCTGCTCCTGCTCCTGCACCTGCTCCTCCTCCTGCACCTGCTCTTCCTCCTTCTCCTCCTCCTCTTGCTCCTCCAGCTCCCACTGCTCCTCCTCCTCAACGTGCTCCTCCTGCTACTGCTCCTCCTCCTGCTCTTCTTTCTCCACCTCCTCCTGCTCCTCCTGCTCCTACTCCTGCTCTTCCTGCTACTGCTCCTCCTCCTGCTTCTCCCGCTCCCCTCCTCCACTTCTCTCCCTGTTCATGCTCCTCCTCCTGCTCTTCCTCTCCTCCTCCTCCTTCTCCTCTTGTTCTTCCTCCTGCTCCTGCTCATTCTCCTGCTCAACCTGCTCCTCCTCCTCCACCAAATCCTCCTCCGGCTCCTCCTGCTCCTCTTGCTCGTCCTCTTCCTCCTTCACCTCCTCCTTCTCCTGCTCTTCCTGCTCTGCCTCCTGCTCCTCCTGCTCCTCCTTCTGCTCCTCCTGCTCCTGCTCTTCCTGTTCCTGCTCCTCCTCTTTCTCCTCCTGCTCCCCCTGCTCCTCCTCCTCCTCCTGCTCAACTTCCTCCTCCTGCTCATCCTCCTCCTCCTGCTCTTCATGATAATGCTCCACCTCCTCCTCCTGCTCCCGGTCCTCCTTCTCCTCCCCTGCTCTTCCTCCTCCTCCTCCTACTGCTGCTCCTGCTGCTCCTTCTCCTCCTGCTCTTCTTCTCCTGCTCCTCCTGCTCCTCCTCCTCTTTCTCGTGCTACTCCGTCTGCTCTTCCTTCTCCTGCTCTTCCTCCTCCTCCTCCTCTTTGTCCTCCGGCTCCTCCTGCTCCTCCTCCTGCTCCTGCTCCTCCTCCTCCTGCCTCTCTTGTTCTTCCTCCTGCACCTGCTCCTACTCCTCTTCTTCCTGCTCCTCTTCCTGCTCCTCCTGCTCCTGCTCTTCCTTCTCCTGCTCCTCCTCCGTCACCTCCTGCTCCTCCAGTTTCTCCTCCTCCTCCTCCTGCCCCTCCTCCTATTCCTTCTCGTCCACCTCCAGGCCCTATACCTGCTCCTTCCCCTCCTCTTCCTCCTTATATTCCTGCAGGTCCTCCTCCTACTCCTACTTCTCCTCCTCCTGCTCTTCCTGCTCCTGCTCCTCCTACTGCTCCACCTCCTCCTGTCCTGCTCCTCCTGCTCCTGATCCTGCTCTTCCTGCTCCTGCTCCTCATCCTGCTCCTCCTTCTCCTCCTCCTCCACCTGCTGTTCCTGCTCATGCTCCTCCTCCTGCTGCTCCTGCTCCTGCTCCTCTTCCTGTTCCTCTTCATCCTCCTCCTGCTCTTCCTGCTCCTGCTCCTCTTCGTTCTCCTCCTGCTCCTGCTGCTCCTCTTGCTCCTCCTCCTCCTGCTCTTCCTGCTCCTGCTACTCCTCCTGCTCCTCCTCCTCCTGCTCCTACTCTTACTGCTACTGCTCCTCCTCCTCATCCTGTTCCTCCAGCTCCTGCTAATCTTCCTGCTCCTACTCCTGCTCCTGCTGCTCTTCCTGCACCTCCTCCTCCTCTTTCTGCTCCTACTGCTCCTGCTACTCCTCCTGCTCCTTCTGCTGCTACTCCTGCTCTTACTAGTACTGCTCATTCTCCTCCTCTTGTTTCTCCTGTTCCTGGTGCTCTTCCTGCTCCTCCTCCTCCTAGTTCTGCTCTTCCTGCTCCTGCTCTTCCTCCTGCTACTCCTCCTTCTGCTCTTCCTGCTACTGCTCCTCCTCCTGCTCTTCCTCCTTCTGCTCTTCCTCCTCCTGTTCTTCCTGCTGCTGCTCCAGCTCCTGCTACTCCTCCTGCTTCTGCTCTTCCTGCTGCTCCTCTTCCTCCTGCTCCTCCTGTTCTACCTCCTCCCACTTCTCCTGCTATTCCTGCTCCTGGAACTCCTCCTGCTCCTCCTCCTCCTGCTCTTCCTGCTCCTGCTCCTCCACCTGCTCCTCCTTTTCCTCCTCCTTCTCTTCCTGCTCCTCCTCCTGCTACTCCTGCTCCTGCTCCTCCTCATACTCCACCTCCTCCTGCTCTTCCTGCTCCTGCTCTTCCTGCTGCTGCTCTTGCTCCTCCTCCTCCTCCTGCTCCTGCTTTTCCTCTTGCTCCTCCTCCTCCTGTTCCTCCTGCTCCTCCTCCTACTCCACCTCCTCATCCTGCTCCTCCTGCTACTCCTGCTGCTCCTCATCCTCCTCCGACTCCTCCTGCTTCCCTCCTCCTTCTCCTGCTCCTCCTAGTTCTCCTGCTTCTCTTCTTCCTGCTACTCCTCCTCGTCCTCCTCCTCCTGCTCCTCTTCTTCTCCTAATCCTGCTCTTCCTGCTACACTTCCTGCTCCCCCTGATCCTCCGCCTGCTCCTTCTACTCCTGCACTTCATGTCCCTGCTCCTCCTCCTGCTAATCCTACTCCTCTTCCTCCTCCTCCGGATCCTTCTCCTCCTTCAGAAACTCCTCATCCTGCTCCTCCTACTTCTCTTCCTCGTCCTGCTCCTCCTCCTCCTGCTCTTACTTCTCCTCCTGTTCCTCCTCCTGGTCTTCCTGCTCGTGCTCGTCCTCCTTTTCATCCTGCTCCTCCTGCTCCTCCTGCTCCAACTCCTCCTGCTCCACCTGCTCCTGCTAATCCTCCTGCTGTTCTTCCTCCATCTCTTCCTCCTTCTCCTCCTGCTCCTCCTCCTGCTCTTATTGCTCCTGCTCCTCCTTCTTCTCCTCCTGCTTCTTCCCCACCTCCTGCTTTTCCTGCTCATGCTCCTCCTCCTCCTCCTTCTCCTCCTCCTCTTCCTGGTCTTCCTCTTCGTCCTCCTCCTGCTCCTCCTCCTGCTGCTCCTGCTCCTCCTCATGTTCCTCCTGCTCCCCCTCTTCCTGCTCTTTCTGTTCCTGCTCCTCCTGCTCAACCTGCTTCTCCTCCTCCTCCTCCTGCTCCTCCTGCTCCTGCTCTTCCTGCTCCAGCTCTTCCTCTTATTCCTCCTCCTCCTGCTCTTCCTCCTCCTGCTCTTCCTGCTGCTGCTCCTGCTCCTCCTCGTCCTCCTCCTGCTCTTCCTGCTCCTGCTATTCCTGCTGCTCCTCCTCTTCCTGCTCCTGCCCTTCCTGATCCTTCACCTCCTCTTGCTCCTCCTCCTACTGCTCATCCTGCTCCATCTGTTACTACTACTCTTCCACGTGCTCCTCGTGCTCCTCCTCCCCCTGCTCTTCCTGCTCTGCTCTTCCTCCTCTTCCTCCTCCTCCTCCTCTTGCTCTCCTCCTCCTACTCCTCCTGCTCATGCTCCTCCTCCTCCTCATCCTGCTCCTGCTGCTCCTCCTGCTCCTCCTGCTCCTCCTGCTCCTCCTCTTCCTGCTCCACCTGCTCCTGCTAATCCTCCTGCTCTTCTTCCTCCATCTCATCCTCCTTCTCCTCCTGCTCTTCCTCATGCTCTGACTGCTCATGCTCCTCATCCTTCTCCTCCTGCTCCTTCTCCACCTCCTGCTTTTCCTGCTCCTGCTCCTCCTCCTCTTCATGCTCCTCCTCCTGCTGCTCCTGCTCCTCCTCCTGTTCCTCCTGCTCTCCCTTTTCCTGCTCTTTCTGTCCCTGCGCCCCTGCTCCACCTGCTAATCCTCCTCCTCCTCCTGCTCCTCCTGCTCCTGCTCTTCCTGCTCCAGCTCTTCCTCTTATTCCTCGTCTTCCTGCTCTTCCCGCTCCTGCTCTTCCTGCTGCTGCTCCTGCTCCTCCTCCTCCTCCTCCTACTCTTCTGCTCCTGCTCTTCCTTCTGCTGCTCCTGCTCCACCTCCTCTTCCTGCTCCTGCTCTTCCTGTTCCTGCACCTCCTCCTGCTCCTCCACCTACTGCTCTTCCTGCTCCTGCTCCTCCACCAGCTCCTCCTGCTCCTCCTCCTGCTCTTCCTGCTCCTCCTCCTGCTACTCCTGCTCCTGCTCCTCCTCCTGCTCTCCCTCCTCCTCTGGCTCATCCTGCTCCTGCTCCTCCATTTCCTCCTGTTCCTCCTCTTCTTTCTCCTACTCCTCCTCCTGCTCCTCCTCCTCCTGCTCCTTTACTTATTCCTCATGCTCCTCCTCCTGCTCTTCCTACTCCTGCTCCTCCTCCTCCTCCTGCTCCTCCTCCTACTGCTCCTCTTCCTCCTGCTCCTCCTCCTGGTCCTCCTCCTCCTGCTCCTCTTTCTCATCCTGCTCTGCCTCCTGCTCCGCCCACTGCTCCTCCTGCTCTTACTCCTGTTCCTCCTGCTCCTGCTCTTCCTGCTCCTGCACCTTGTCCTGCTCCTCCTGCTCCTCCTCCTCCCCTTCGTCCTCCTGCTCCTCCTCCTCCTCTTGCTCCTGCTCGTCCTCCACCGCCTCCTTCTCCTCCTGCACCTCCTGCTCTTCCTCCTCCTCCTCCTGTTCCTCCTCCTCTTCTTTCTCCTCTTCTCCTACCCCTCCTCCTGCTCCTCCTCCTACTCTTCCTCCATATATTGCTGCTCCTCCTGTTCCTCCTCCTGCTCCTCCTCCTCCTCATCCTCTTCCTCTTCCAGCTCCTCTTCCTCGTGCTCCTCTTTCTACTCCTGCTCCTCCTCCTACTCCTTCTCCTCCTCCTCCTGCTTCTCCTCCTGCTCCACCTTCTCCGGTTCCACCTTCTCCTCCTGCTCCTACTGCTCCTCCTCCTGCTCCTCCTCCTACACTTCATCCTGCTCCTCCTCCTGCTCCTCCTCCTCCTGCTCCTCCTGCTCCTGCTCCTCCTCCTTCTCTTCCTCCTCCATCTCCTCCTCATTATCCTCCTGCCCCTCCTCCTGCTCTTCCTTCTCCCCCTCCTGCTCTTCCTGCACCTGCTCCTCCTCCTGCTCCTCCTGTTCCTCCTCCATCCCTGCTCTTCCTGTTCCTGCTCCACCTCCTCCCCCTGATCCTCCTGCTCCTCTCCCTCCACCTGTTACTCCTGCTCCTCCTGCTCCTCCTCCTCCTGCTCCTCCGGCTCCTGCTCCTCCTCCTGCTCTTCCTCCTCCATCTCCTCCTCATGCTCCTTCTGCTCCTCCTCCTGCTCTTCCTGCACCTGCTCCTCCTCCTTCTCCTCCTGCTCCACCTGCTCTTGCTCCTACTCCTGCTCTTCCTCTTCTTCCTGCTCCTCCTGCTCCTGCTCCTCCTGCTCCTCCTCTTCTTCCTCATTCTCCTCCTCCTGCTCTTCCTACTCATGCTCTTCCTTCTCATCCACTCCGCCTCATGCTCCTCCTGCTCCTGCTCCTCCTGATCGTCCTCCTGCTCCTGCTCCTCCTCCTTCTGCTCCTCCTTCACTTCCTCCTGCTACTGCTCCTCCTCCTGCTCATCCTGCTCCTCCTCATCATCCTCTATCTCCTCCTCATCCTCCTGCTCCTCCTCTTCTTGCTCCTGTTCCTGCTCCTCCTCCTCCTGTTCCTCCCGCTTCTCCTGCTCCTTCTCCTCTTCCTCCTTCTCCTACTGCTGCTCCTGCTCCTGCTCCTGCCCCTGCTCACCCTGCTCCACCTCCTACTGCTCCTCCGGCTCCTCCTGCTCCTCCTCTTGCTCCTGAAACTCCTCTTGCTCTTCCTCCTCCTCCTTCCGCCCCTCCTGCTCCTCCTCCTTCTCCTATTCCTCCTCCTCCTTCTCCCGCTATCCTGCTTCTGTTCCTCCTCCTGCTCCTCCTTCTGCTCCTGCTCTTCCTCCTGCTCCTCCTCCCCCTGCTCTTCCTGCTCTGCTCTTCCTCCTCCTCCTCCTCCTGCTCCTCCTGCACCCCTCCTCCTACTCTTCCTCTCGTGCTCCTCCTCGTCCTCATCCTGCTCCTCCTGATCCTCCTGCTCCTCCTGCTCCTCGTGTTCTTCCTCCTCCTACACCACCTGCTCCTGCTAATCCTCCTGGTCTTCTTACCCCATCTCCTCCTCCTTCTCCTCCTGCTCCTCCTCCTTCTCTTACTGCTCCTGCTCCTCCTCCTTCTCCTCCTGCTCCTTCTCCACCTCCTGCTTTTCCTGCTCCTGCTCCTCCTAATCCTCCTGATCCTCCTCCTCTTCCTGCTCTTCCTCTTCGTCCTCCTCCTGCTCCTATTCCTGCTGCTCCTGCTCCTCATCCTGCTCCTCCTGCTCCCCCTCTTCCTGCTCTTTCTGTTCCTGCTCCTCCTGCTCCACCTGCTACTCCTCCTCCTCCTCCTGCTCCTCCTGCTCCTGCTCTTCCTGCTCCAGCTCTTCCTCGTTTTCCTCCTCCTCCTGCTCTTCCTCCTCCTGCACTTCCTGCTGCTGCTCCTGCTCCTACTCCTCCTCCTCCTGCTCTTCCTGCTCCTGCTCTTCCTGCTGCTGCTCCTGCTCCTCCTCCTCTTCCTGCTCCTGCTCTGCCTGCTCCTGCACCTCCTCCTGCTCATCCACCTACTGCTCTTCCTGCTCCTGCTCCTCCTCCTGCACTTCCTGCTCCTCCTCCTGCTACTCCTGCTCCTCATTCTCTTCCTGCTCTCCCTCCTCCTCCGGCTCATCCTGCTCCTGCTCCTCCAGTTCCTCCTGCTCCTCCTCTTCTTCCTTCTGCTCCTCTTCCTGCTATTCCTCCTACTCCTGCTCCTCCTGCTCCTGCTCCTCCTGCTCCTCCTGCTCCTGTTCTTCTTCCTCGTGCTCCTCCTCCTGCTCTTCCTCCTACTTCTCCTCTTCCTCCTGCTCCTCCTCCTGTTCCTCCTTCTCCTGCTCCTCCTTCTCATCATGCTCCACATCCTGCTCCGACCACTGCTCCTCCTGCTCTTACTCCTGCTCCTCCTGCTCCTGCTCTTCCTGCTCCTGCTCTTCCTCCTCCTCATGCTCTTCCTGTTCCTGCTCCTCCTCATCCTGCTCCTCTTTCTCTTCCAGCTCCTCCTCCTATTCTTTCTCATCCTCCTCCTCCTGCTGCTCCTCCTGCTCCACCTCCACGTGTTCCTCCTTCTCCTCCTGCTCCTACTGCTCCTCCTCCTGCTCCTCCTCCTACTCTTCCTCCTGCTCCTCCTCCTGCTCTTCCTCCTCATATCCTCCTCATTATCCTCCTGCTCCTCCTCCTTCTCTTACTTATCCCCCTCCTGTTCTTCCTGCACTTGCTCCTCATCCTGCTCCTCCTGCTCCTCCTCCTCCCCCTGCTCCTCCTGCTCCTATCCCTCCTCCTGCTACTCCTGCTCCTCCTGCTCCTCCTTCTCCTGCTCCTCCTGCTCCTGCTTCTCCTCCTGCTCTTCCTCCTCCATCTCCTCCTCATACTCCTTCTGCTCCTCCTCCTGCTCTTCCTGCACCTGCTCCTCCTTCTCTTCTTGCTCCTCCTGCTATTGTTCCTACTCCTGCTCTTCCTCCTCCTCCTGCTCCTCCTGTTCCTGGTCCTCCTGCTCCTACTGCTCTTTCTCTTCTTCCTCGTGCTCCTCCTCCTGCTCTTCCTCCTCATGCTCTTCCTTCTCCTCCTCCTCTCTGCCTCATGCTCCTCCTGATCCTGCTCCTCCTGATCTTCCTCCTGCTCCTGCTCCTCCTCCTTCTGCTACTCCTTCACCTCCTCCTGCTTCTGCTCCTCCTCCTGCTCATCCTGCTACTCCTCCTCATCCTCCAGCTCCTCCTCCTCCTCCTGCTCCTCCTCTTCTTGCTCCTATTCCTGCTCCACCTCCTCCTGTTCCTCCAGCTTCTCCTGCTCCTTCTCCTACTCCTCCTTCTCCTACTCCTGCTCCTGCTCCTGCTCCTCCTCCTGCTCAACTTGCTCCTCCTCCTCCTGCACCTCCGGCTCCTCCTGCTCCTCCTCTTGCACCTGCTCCTCCTCCTGCTCCTCCTCCCCCTCCTTCCGCCACTCCTGCTCCTCCTCCTGCTCCTATTCCTCCTCCTCCTACTCCTGCTATCTTGCTTCTGTTCCTCCTCCTGCTCCTCCTGCTCCTCCTGCTCCTGCTCTTCCAGCTCCTACTCCTCCTCCTACTGCTCCTCCTGCTCCACCTCCTCCTCGTGCTCTTCCTGCTCCTGCACCTGCTCTTCCTTCTCCTGCTACACCTCCTCCTGCTCCTCCTGCTCTGCTGCTCTTCATGCTCCTCCTCCTCCTATTCCTGCTCTTCCTGTTCCTGCACCTCCTCCTGCTCCTCCTCGTCCTGCTTTTCCTGCTCTTCCTGCTGCTGCTCATGCTCCTGCTCCTCATGCTCCTGCTCCTCCTCCTGCTCCTCCTCCTCCTGCTCTTCCTTCTCCTGTTCTTCCTGCTGCTTCTCCTGCTCCTGCTCCTCTTTCTGCTCCTGCTCTTCCTCCTGCTCCTCCACCTCCTGCTCTTCCTGCTCCTCGTGCTCCTCATCCTCTTCCTCGTTTTCCTCCTGCTCCTCTTCCTCCTGCTCCTCCTCCTCCTACTTCCACCCATCCTGCTCCTCCTCCTGCTCCTATTCCTCCTCCTCCTACTCCCGCTATCTTGCTTCTGTTCCTCCGCCTGCTCCTCCTGCTCCTCCTGCTCCTGCTCTTCCAGCTCCTGCTCCTCTTCTTCCTACTGCTCCTCCTGCTCCACCTCCTCCTCGTGCTCTTCCTGCTCCTGCCCCTGCTCTTCCTTCTCCTGCTCCCCCTCCTCCTGCTCCTCCTGCTCTGCTGCTCTTCATGCTCCTCCTCCTCCTGATCCTGCTCTTCCTGTTCCTGCACCTCCTCCTGCTCCTCCTCGTCCTGCTTGTGCTGCTCTTCCTGCTGCTGCTCCTGCTCCTGCTCCTCATGCTCCTGCTCCTCCTCCTGCTCCTCCTCCTCCTGCTCTTCCTTCTCCTGCACTTCCTGCTGCTTTTCCTGCTCCTGCTCCTCCTTCTGCTCCTGCTCTTCATCCTGCTCCTCCTCCTCCTGCTCTTCCTGCTCCTCGTGCTCCTCCTCCTCTTCCTCGTGTTCCTCCTGCTCCTCCTCCTCCTGCTCTTGCTGCTACTGCTTTTCCTGCTCTTCTCCTGCACCTGCTCTTCATGGCCTGCTCCTCCTACTGCTCTTGCACCTCCTGCTGGTCCTCCTGTACTTGCTCTTCCTGCTCTGATCCTCCTTCTGCTCCTCTTGTTCCTGCTCCTCCTCCTGCTCTTCCTGTTCCTGTTCCTCCTTCTGCTCCTCCTCCTACTGCTCGCCTTCCTGCTCCTGCACATCCTCATCCTCCTTGTCCTCCTCCTCCTGCTCTTCATGCTCCTGCACCTCCTTCTACTCCTCCTCCTCTTGCTCCTCCTCCTCCTGCGCTTCCTGCTCCTGCTCCTCCTCTTGCTCCTGCTATTCCTGCTCCTGCTTCTAATTCTGTTCCTGCTCTCACAACTCCTCATCCTCCTGCTCCTCCTGCTCCTGCTCTACCTGCTCCTCCTCCTGCTCCTGCTCTTCCAGCTCCTGCTCCTCCTCCTCCTCCTGTTCCTCCTACTCCCTTCCAACTCCTGCTCTTCCTGTTCCTGCTCCACCTCCGCCTGTTCCTCCTGCTCCTGCTGCACTTCTTGCTCCTCCTCCTCCTGCTCCTGATCTTCCTGCTCCTGCACACACTCCTGCTCCTCCTCCTCCAACTTTTCCTGCTCTTCCTGCTCCAGCTCCTCCTCCTCCTCCTGCTACTCCTCCACCTGCTCTTACTGCTCCTTCTCCTCCTCCTGCTACAACTGCACCTCCTCATCCTGCTCTTCCTTTTCCTGCTCCTCCTCCTGCTCCTATTCCTCCTGCTCTTCCCTCTCCAGCTCCTCCTCCTGCTCCTCCTGCTCCTGCTCCTCCTCCTTGTCCTCCTCCTCCAGATCCTCCTGCTCTTCTCTTCACGGTCCTGTTATTCATCCTGCTCTTGCTCCTCCTCCTGGTCCTACTCTCCTGCTCTCCCTGCTCCTGGTCATCCTCCTGCTCCTCCTCCTCCTGCTCGTCCTGCTCCTGCTTCTCCTCATGCTCCTGCTCTTCCTGCTCCTCCTCCTCTTCCTGCTCCTCCTGCTCGTGCTCTTCCTTATTCTCCTCCTCCTGCTCCTGCTCTTCCTGTTCCTGCTCCTCCTACTGCTCCTGCTATTCCTGCTCTTCCTGCTCCTCTCCTCCTCCTGCTCCTCCTGCTCCTACTCCTCCTCCTGCTCCTCCTCCTCCTGCTCTTCCTGCTCCTGCTCTTCTTGCGGCTGCTCTTTCTCCTGCTCTTCCTCCTGCTCCTGCTCTTCTTCCGGTTCTTCCTTCTGTTCTTCCTGCTCCTCGTGCGCCTCCTCCTCTTCCTCGCGTTCCTCCTGCTCCTACTCCTCCTGCTCTTCCTGCTCCTGCTCTTCCTGCTGCTGCTCCTGCTCCGGCTCCCCATGCTCCTGCTCTTCTTCCTGCTCCTCCTCCTCCTGCTCCTCGTGCTCCTTCTCCTATACCTCTTGTTCCTCTTGCTCCTCCACGTCCTGCTCTTCCTGCTCCTGCTCTTCCTGCTGCTGCTCCTGCTCCTGCTCCTCATGCTCCTGCTCCTCCTACTTCTCTTGCTCCTCCTGCTGGTCTTCCTGCTGCTCCACTTCCTGCTCCAGCTCCTCCTACTTCTCCTGTTCCTCCTGCTCTTCCTGCTCCTGCTCGTCTTCATGCTCCTACTGCTCCTGCTCTTCCTCCTGCTCCTCCTCATAATGCTGTTCCTGCTCCTGCTCTTCCTGCTGCTCCTGCTGTTCCTGCTGCTCATCCTGCTCCTGCTCTTCCTCCTACTCCTACTCCTCCGGCTCCTCATTCTCCTCCTCTTCCTGCTCTTCCTTCTCCTGCTCCTACTCCACCCCTTATTGCTCCTCCTTCTCCTCCTCCTTCTCCTGCCCCTCCTGCTCCTTCTCCTCCTACTGCTCTTCCTCCTCCTTCTCCTCCTACTTCTCCTCCGGCTCTTCCTCCTGCTCTTCCTGCTCCTGCTTTTCCCTCCTGCTACTCCTTCTCTTCCTCCTCCTCCTGCTCTTCCTGCTCCTGCTCCTCCACCTCATGCTCCTCCTCCCGCTCTTACTCCTCCTCCTCCTCCTAATACTCCTCCTGCTCCTCCTCCTCCTGCTCCTCCTCAACATCCTCGTGCTGTCCTCCTGCTCTTCTTACTCCTGCTCTTCCTCCTCCTCTTCCTATTCCTCCTCCTCCTCCTCCTGCCCCTCCTCCATTTCCTACTCCTCCTCCTCCTGTGGATCTATCTTCTCCTACTCCTCCTCCTGCTCCTCCTCATGCTCCTGCTCCTGCTCTTCCTCCTGAACCTCCCCCTCCTCATGCTGCTCCTCCTGCTCGTCCCCCTGTTCCTGCTCCTCCTCCTGCTCCTGCTGCTCCTCCTCATCCTCTTCCTGCTCCAACTCCTACTACACATCCTCTCCTCCTTCTCCTCCTCATCCTTCTCCTGCTCCTCCTCCTCTTCCTGCTCCCCCTCCTCCTGCTCCTCCTCCTGTACCTCCTCTTCCTCCTCCTGCTCCTCTTCCTCCTCCTGCTCCTGCTACTCCTGCACGGCCTCCTCCTCCTCCTGCTCTTCCTTCTGCTCCTACTGCTCTTGCTCTATCTCCTCCTGCTCCTCCTCTTGCTCCTCCTGCTGCTCCTGCTACACCTCCTACTCGTCCTGCTCTTCCTCCTCCACCTGCGCCTCCTCATCCTTCTCCTCCTCCTCCTGCTCCTCCTCCTACTTCTCCTCTTTCTCCTCCTGCTCCTCCTCTTCTTCCTGCTCCCTTTACTACCCCTCCTGCTCTTCCTCCTCTTGCTCCTCCTCCTCCTGCAACAACTGCTCCTCCTTCTTCTCCTACTCCTCCTCCTGCTCTTCCTGCTCCTTACCTTCCTCCTCCTCCTCCTCCTGCTCTTCCTCCTCCTCCTCTTCCTCCTCCTCCTACTCTACCTGCTCCTCCTGCTTCTCCTTCTCCTGCTCCTACTACTGTTCCTCCTACTCCTGCTGTTCTGCTCCTGCTCCTCCTTCTCCTGCTGCTCCTCCTCCTCGTTATCCTCCTCCTCCTCCTGCCCTACCTGCTCTTGCTCTTCCTCCTCGTCCTAGTCCTGCCACCCCTGCTCTTCCTCCTGCTCGTCCTGCTCCTGCTCCTCCTCCTGCTCCTCCTGATCCCCCTCCTCCTCCTCCTGCTCTTCTTCGTGCTCCTCCTCCTCCTCCTGCTCCTCCTGCTACTCCCCCTCCTGCTCCTCCTCGTGCTCCTCCTGCTCCTCCTTCTGTTCCTGCTCCTGCTCCTCCTCCTCGGCCTCCTGCTCCTCCTGCTCCTGCTACTACTCTTCCTGTTACTGCTCCTCCTAATGCTCCTCCTCCTCCTGCTCCTCAACTGACCTCACATCTCTCACCACAACTCAACTCCTCAAGTCACATCACCTCATGGCTCTTCAGCTCACTCACTTCACTTCAACTCATCTCAACTAACCTGAATCGTAACCTCACCTCTCCTCATCTCCACTCTACATCTCACATCAACTCACCTCCTCATATCATCTCCTCACCTCAACGCACATCTTCAACTCACCTCCCCTCACCCCACATCACCCAAGATCCTGAGCTCACCTCACTTCCACACATCCTAGTCACGTCACTCATTTCCCTAAACTTCTCTCACCTCACCTCATCTCATCACACCTCACCTCAAACCAACTCACTCAATAAATCTTAACTCCACTCACCTAAATTTCTCACCTCACACCACTTCCTCCCCTCCTCATGTCACTTCACCTCCCTCACCTTTTCTCACCTCACCTGCTCAACTCCTCGCATCTCGTAAACTCCTCCTCACGTCACTAAGTTCACCTCACCGCCATCTTCAACCCAACTCAAAGCTGCACATCACCTCACACACCACACCTCATCAACCCTGAATACCTCACCTACGCAATTCCTTACATTTTCTCACCTCTTCCTGACCTCACTCCCTTCATGTTACTTCACTCACCTCACGTCACCTTACACACGTAACCTCACCCCTTCAACTCACCTCAAATTATCATCTCACCACACTCACCTCACTTCAACTCATGTGACCTCACCTCAATACCTCAAGTCACCTCACTTCCTCCCCTCCACAATTCCCCTCCCCTCATTACACCACAAATTACCTCCTCGCCTCGTCACATCACCTCAATACCTCTTTAGTTCACACTTCAATTATATTCACCAAATCTCACCATAATAAACACCGCACCACACCTCCTCACCTCACTCACTCCACGTGTCTTCAACTCACACAAATTCCTTGGCTCACCTAACCTCCACCCTCCTCCTCACCTCAATGACTTCATTTCACTTATCTCAGCACCCTCAAACCTCACCTCAACTCACCTCCTCTTCTAACCACAAGTTACCTCACCTCACTCATTACACCTTACATCCACTCACTTGAATACTTCACCTCCCCTCCTCTGCTCCTCATGTCACATAACCTCACTCACCTCACCTCACTTCACAGGGTCACCTCCTAACATCCTTTAACCTCCTCGTCACCTCACTCACCCCACCTCACCTCATTCCTCAGCTCACCTCACCTCATCAAGCCATCTCCTCAACTCATCTCCGCTACTCACCTCACCTCACTTCACTCACTAAACCACTCTTCACCTGACACCAATTCCTCAACTCACCTCGCTTCCACACCTCCCCCTCCCCTCTCACACTTCACGTCACTTCCCTAATATCACTTCACTACAAACCTCACCTCAATTCACCTCCTCACCTCACCTCACCTCATCATCTTCTCACCACAACTCACCTTCCCTCAATTCACCTCACAATACCAGAATTCATCACCTCCTCACGTCAATGCCCCTCCGCACCTCAACTCACCTATTTCACCTCACGTCACCTGACCTCCATTCCTCACCCCAACTCACTTCCTCAACTCTTCAAGTCACAACCACTCACATCCCCACACATCACACACCTCACCTATCCTCCTCAAATCCCCATCTCACCTCACTCCGTCCTAAACTTACTGACTACACTTCACAACACTCACCTCATCTCACAAAAATCATCACCACACCTCACATCCACACATCATCTCCTCACCTCAACTCACCTCCACACATCAACTCCACTCACTCACTTAAACTCACCCCAATTTCTCAGATCACGTTATGTCCACACCTCATCATCATCTCGCTCAATTCACTTGTCTCAAAACATCTCAAACCTCACCACACCGCACCTCATCCCCTCCTCATGTCACTTCACTTCACTCACCTCACCTCACCTCACCTGCTCACTTTCTCACATCCCTTCAACTATTCAACTAACCTCACCTCTCACCTCAAATCACCTCCTCTACTCCCATCACCTCTTTGCTTTTCAGCTCACTCCCTTCATTTCAACTCTCTCACCTAATTTAACTTCAATCATTATCTCAACTCACCTTATCTCCACAACACTCCTCACCTCACCTCATGTCCTCACATCATCTAACCTCAACGCACATTTTCACCTCACCAATCCTCACCCCACATCATCCCAGTTCCTCAGCTCACCTCACTTCCACACCTCCTCCTCACGTCACTCATTTCACTTCACTACTCTCACCTCACCTCAACTCACCTCACCTCACATCATCACACCTCAAATCACCCCCTCACTCATTTCACCTAATCTTAACTCACCTCAATTCCTCACCTACTCATGTGACTTCACCTCACTCACCTAAACGCACATAACCTCCTCACCTCCTAAAATCAATTCCACACCAAACCCTACCTCCCAATCTCCACCCATCACGTCCCTTCTTTCTTATCTGATTCACTTTCCTTCACCTCACTCAACTCACGTCACCACAATCCTCACCTCACCTCACCTCATCACGCCTCAACAGAACTCATCTCACTCATTTCACCTAACTCCACTCACCTAAATTTCTCACCTCACCTCACCTCCGAGTCCCTTCCTCATGTCACTTCACCTCTCTCATCTCATCCAAACTCACCTGCTCATCTCCTCGCATCTCATAAACTCCTCCTCAACTCACTAAACTCACCTCACGACAATCCTAACCCCACCTCACCTCCTCACATAAGCTCACACAACAGACCTCATCACACCTCAATACCACACATCCACAATTCCTCACATCACCTCACGTCCTCTTGAACTCACTCCTTAACTTTACTTCACTCACCTCGCCTCACCTTTCCTCAACCCACCTACTCACCTCTTCACCTCATCTCACCTCCTAAAATCACATCACCTCACTCATCTCACCTCACCTCCTCCTCTTCTCACATCACCTCAACAACTTTCAAGCTTACTCAAAACTCACCTCGCCTCACCTGACCTCACTCATTTCAACTAACCTTAACTCACATCAATTCCTCACCTCACCTATTCTCCTCACCCCTTCATGCCACTTCACCTCACTCACATAAACACACCTCACCTCCTCACCTACTAAAATCACCTCCTCAATACACCATACCTCCTCACATAATCACGTCACTTAACTTCGACCTTATCTCACTCACTTCACTTCACCACACTCACCTCACCTCAACACAATCCTCACCTCATCTCACGTCCTCACATCATCTCCTCAGCTCACCACACTTCACTCACTTCACGCCACCTCACATCAACGCAATGCGTCATCTCACCTCACATGCATACCTCCTCATGGTACTTCCCCTCACTTCCCTTCACCTTACATCCTCACCTCTTCAAGTCACCGCACTACGTCCTACCTCACTACACTTCACCCCACACATCTCACCACAATCATCATATCACGCACGTCCTCACATCATCCCCTCACCGCACCTCATCTCATTTCATGTCCCTGCACTCACATCACCTCTCTTCAAATCACCCCAATTCTTCACCTCAACTCCTCACCTCACTTCACTTCAATTGACGTAACTTCACCTTAGCTCCTCAACTAATGACTTCACCTCAGTTCATTCTTTCCCCACACAAATCACTTCACCTCACTTACCTGACCTCACAGCCAACCTAACCTTACCTCACATCCTCACATCACCTCCTCACGTCGCCTCTCTTCCTCACCTCACCTCACCTCAATTCACATCTCTTCACTTCACCCGAATTTCTAAGATCACCTCACCTCCACAATTCCTCCTCACCTCACTCCAATTCACTTCTCTCACCTCACCTCAACACAAACATCACCTCAACTCACCTCCTCTAATCACCACAAATCACCTCACCTCACTCATTTCACCTTACCTCCACTCACCTCAATTACCTCACCTCACCTTCTCACTTCGTCATGTCACTTCACCTCACTCTCCTCATCTCAACATATCTTCTCACCGCCTCGCATCTCGTAAATTCCTCAGCTCAATAAACTCACCTCACCGGAACATTCACCCCACGTCAACTCCTCATGTCACTTCACACACCACACCTTATCACCCCTCAACGACTCATGGCCACAAAACCTCACATCACCTAACCTCCTGACCTCAATCACTTCACTTACCTTCACTGACCTCACCTCACCTTTCCTCACCTCCTCACATTATCTCATTTCCTCAATTCACCTCACTCACAAAACTCACATCACCTCCGCTTCTCCACACCTCACAGACGTACTAACATCACCTCACCTCCTCATATCATCCCCTAACGTCACCTCACTTCCTCACTTCACCTCACCTCAATTCACGTGTCTTCACCTCACCCCAATTTCTCAGATCACCTCACCTCCACAACTCCTCACCTAACTCACTTCACTTCATTCTCTCAACTCATCTCACTTCAAACATCAAATCAACTCACCTCCTCTACACACCACAAATCACATCACCTCACTCATTTCACCTTAACTTCACTCACCTCAATTACCTCACCTCAACCACAACCCTCCTCCTGCCACCTCAGGTCACCCACCGCACTTCACCTCAAGTCTAACCTCCCCTCCTCCGCTCAAACAACCTCAGTTCTCCTTACCTGACCTCACACACGTCACCTCTACTCAACTCACCTCAGTTTCTCAACTCCCTTCAACTAATCACCTCCTCACCTCACGTCACTTTATCCCACCAGAGCTCCCCTCACCTCAGTCACTTCACCTGACCTCAATTACTGCTCTCGTTACCTCCTCACGTCACATGCACTCCTCAACTCACCTCAAATGACTCACTTCTCCTCCCCTAAATTCCAAACCTCAACTCACTTCCTCAATTCCCCACGTCACCATCATTAACCACACACACCTTATTTCATCTCCTCAGCTCACCTCGCATGAAATCACCTCACCTCAACTCACTTCAGCATCTCTCTTCTTCACATGACCTCAAATCAACTCATTTCACTTCACTCAGCACACCTCAACTTCTCCCCTCTCACGTCACATCACTTCCTTTTCAGCTCACTCAATTGACTTCAACTCACTCACCTCATCGAACCTCAATCCTTACCTCACCTCACCTCACTTCATCGCCTCACCCCTCCTCAACGCACCTCACCTGTCTTTTCCACCCTTATCTCTTCCCACTTCACCTCAATTAATGCTCACCTCACATCCATAACTCCTCACATCACCTAACCTCCACATCACCTCTTTCACTTCACTTCAAAACATGCAGCTCACTCTCTCACCTCACGTCACCTTATCCACCTACCCTCACCTCATCTAACTTCATCTCATCCCCCTCACCTAACCTCACCTCACTTCACTCACCTAACCTCTTCTCACTTCAGCTCAATTCCTGCTCACATCAAATCCACAATTCCTCACATCTCCTCACATCCTCCTCACTCCATTCAATTCACTTCACAACACTCACCTCACCTTCTCACCTCAAATCACCTTACACACCTAACCTCACCTCCTCACCTCACCTCAACATATCATCTCACAAAACTCAAGTCAATTCACCTCACACACCCCGCATTTACTCACATCACAAAATTCACCTCATATCACCTCACCTCAATTCTTCAAGTCACCGCACTTCCGCCCCTCCTCACTTCACCTCCCCTCATTTCACCACAGCTTTCCTACTCCAATCCTCACGTCACCTCAATTCCTCCTAAGCTCACAATTCAATTCTCTTCACCAAATGTCACCACAATAATCACGACACCTCACCTCCTCACCTCAACTGACCTCATTCACTTCACGTCTCTTCACCTCACAAAAATTCCTCAGCTCACCTAACATACGCACTCCTCCTCACCTCACCCCATTTCACTTCTATCACATAATTCAAACCTCACCTCAACTCACCTCCTATTCTCACTACAAATCACCAAACCTCACCCATTTCACCTTACTTCCACTGACATCAATGCTTCATTTCCGGTACTCTGCTCCTCCTGTCACTTCACCTCACTCAACTCACCTCACTTCACTCCCCTCACCTCACCTCCCATGCTCAACTCTTGACACAATTTAATCTCCTGCACACCTCACTCACCTTACCTCACCTAAATCCTTACATCACCTCAATTCACCTCATCTCCTCAACCCTCGTCACCTCACCTCACCTCATTCACTTCACTTCACAACACGCACGTCACCTTATCCAACTAACCTCACCTCAACTCACTTCATCTCCTCATCCTCACCTCAACTCACCTCACTTCACTCACCTAACCTCCTCTCACTTCCCCTCAATTCCTGCTCACATAACATCAACAACTATTCACTTCACCTCAACTGAACTCCTCAAATCCGCAAGACACCTCACTAGCTCCTACCTCACTACACTCACCTCACACATCTCACCACAATCATCACATCACCACAGCTCCTCATATCATCTCCTCACCTCAGCTCAACTCCCCACTTCAAGTCACCTCACTCACATCACCTCTTTTCAAATCATCATAATTCTTCACCTCAACACCTCACTTCACCTCACTTCAATTGACCTCAATTCACCTTATCTCCTCAACTCCTGACTTCACAATTCATCCTTTACTCACTCAAATAACTTCACATCACTTACATCACCACTTCACATCATCTCCTCATGTCACCTCACTTCCTCACCTCACTTCAAATCACTCAATTCACGTCATTTCACCTCAGAGCAATTTCTCAGATCACGTCACCTCCACAACTCCTCCTCACCTCACTCACTTCACTTCACTTCTCTCAACTCACCTCACCAAAAACCACTTCAACTCACCTCCTCTACTCACCACAAATCACCTCACCTCACTCATTTCAACTTACCTCCACTCACCTCAATTACCTCACCTCACATCCTCCCCTCCTCGTGTCACTTCAGCTCACCCACCTCACATCACATCAATTCTAACCCCCCATCATCTCCTCAAACCGCCACAATTCTCCGCACCTCACCTCAATTCCTTACCTCCCTCACATAACCTCACCTCCACACCACACCTCAACTTATCATCTCACCAGAGCTCACATCACCTCACCTCACTCACTTCAGCTCACTTCAATGCCTCCTCTCCTAACCTCCTCACATCACATGCACTCCTCAAATCACCTCAAATCACTCACTATACTTCACCTGAATTGCTCACCTTAACTCACTTCTCACCTCCTCACAACACCATCCCGCACCACACTCACCTTATCTCACCTCCTCAGCTCACCTCGCCTGAATTCACCTCAGCTCAACTCACTTCACCATTTCACTTCTGCACATCAACTCACCCCAACTCATTTCACTTCATTCAGCACACCTCGCCTTCTCTCCTCCCATGTCAAATACCTTCCTTTTCAGCTCTCTCACTTCACTTCAACTCACTCACCTCATTGAACCGCAATTCTTACGTCACCTCACCTCACCTCATCTCCTCACGTCTCCTCACCTCACCTCACCTCACTTCACTTACCTAACCTTTCTCACTTCACAATTCCTGCTCACCTCACATCCACAACTCCTCACATCACCTCACATCCTCCTCACCTCATTCATTTCACTTCACAACATTCACCTCACGGTCTCACCTCATGTCACCTTACACACCTAAATTCACCTCCTCACGTCACTTCAAATTTTCTTCCTCACTTTACGTCACCACACATCATCACACTCACCTCACGTCATTTCACCTCAATTCCTCAAGTCACCTCACTTCATCCCCTACTGACTCACCTCCTCTCATTTCACCACACCTTACCCCCTCACCTCTTCACATAACCTCAATTCCTCCTTAGATGACACTTCAGTTCTCTTCATCAAATCTCACCACAATAATCAGGACACCTCTACTCCTCACCTCAACTCACCTCACTCTCTTCATGTCCCTTCACCTCACACAAATTCCTCAGCTTAAATAACCTCCACCTTCCTCCTTACGTCCCTCCGTTTCACTTCACTCACCTAACTCTTACATCACCTCAACTCATCTCTTCTCACCACCAATCACCTCACCTCACAATTTCACCTTACCTCCACTCAATTCAATACTTCACATGCCCTCCTTCGCACCTCCTGTCACTTCACCTCACTCACTTCACCTCACTTCACATGCTCATCCCCTAACATCATTTAATCTCCTCCTCACCTCACTCACCCAACCTCACCTCAATTCTCACCTCAACTCACTTCATCAAGTCATCTCAACTCACCTCCGCTCCTCACCTAACTTCACATCACTAAATAAACCCTTCACCTCACACCAATACCTAAACTCACCTCACTTCCACACCTCCCCGTCCCCTCGCACACATCATTTCTGTAACGTCACCTCACCACAAACCTCAACTCAATTCACCTCCTCTCCTCACCTCACCATATCATCTTCTCACCACAACTCACTTTATCTCACCTCACCTCTCCTTACCACCATTCCTCACCTCCTCACCTCCCTCACCTCATTTACCTCACCACACCTCACCTCCTACCCCACCCAAAAAACTTCCTCAACTCAACAAGTCACATCCCCTCACCTCCCCTCACCTCACACAACTCACCTAACCTCCTCAACTCCTCATCTCACATCACTGCCTCCTAACTTTACTCACTTCACTTCACCCCACTCACCCCACCTCACCAAAACCCTCACCTCACCTCACCTACTCACAGCATCTCCTCACCTCACCTCCGCACCTCAAATCAACTCAATCACTTCAACTCACCCCAATTCCTCAGCTCACGTAACCTCCATACCTCCTCCTCATTTCACTCACTTCCCTTCTCTCACCTCCCCTCAAATCTCACCTCACCTCACCTCCTCAACTTCTCACCTCAGCTCCCCTCACCTCACTCATTTCACTTTACACCACTCACCTAAAATACTCACCTCACCTAATCTGCTCACCTACTCATGTCCCCTCTCCTCCTCAACTGACCTCACATCTCTCACCCCAACTCAACTCCTCAAGTCACATCACCTCATGGCTCTTCAGCTCACTAACTTCACTTGAACTCTTCTCAACTAACCTGAATCGTAACCTCACCTCACCTCATCTCCACTCCAATTCTCACATCACCTCACCTCCTCACATCTTCTCCTCACCTCACCACACATCCTCACCTCACTTCCCCTCACCCCACATCACCAAAGATCCTGATCTCACCTCACTTCCACACATCCTCCTCATGTCACTCATTTAACTAATATTCTCTCACCTCACCTCACCTCATCACACCTCAACTCAAACCAACTCACTCAATATATCTTAACTGCACTCACCTAAATTTCTCACCTCACCCCACTTCCTCCACTCCTCATGTCACTTCATCTCCCTCACTTTTTCTCACCTCACCTGCTCACCTCCTCGCATCTCATAAACTCCACCTCACGTCACTAAGTTCACCTCACCTCAATGTTCAACCCACCTCAAATCTTCACATCACGTCACACACCGCACCTCATCAACCCTGAATAACTCACCTACGCAATTCCTCACATCATCTCACATCCTCCTGACCTCACTCCGTTCATGTTACTTCACTCACCTCACCTCACCTTACACACGTAACCTCACCCCTTCAGAACACCTCAAATAATCATCTCACCACACTCACCTCACTTCACCTCACGTCACCTCACCTCAATACCTCAAGTCACCTCACTTTCTCCCCTCCACACTTCACCTACCCTCATTTCACCACAAATTACCTCCTCGCCTCCTCACGTCCCCTCAATTCCTCTTTAGTTCACACTTCAATTATCTTCACCAAATCTCACCATAATAATCACTGCACCTCACCTCCTCACCTCACTCAATCCACGTGTCTTCAACTCACACAAATTCTTCGGCTCACCTAACCTCCACCCTCCTCCTCACCTCACTGACTTCAATTCACTTCTCTCAGCTCCCTCAAACCTCACCTCAAATCACCTCCTCTTCTAACCACAAGTTACCTCACCTCACTCATTTCACCTTACCTCCACTCACTTCAATACTTCACATCCCCTCCTCTGCTCCTCCTGTCACATCACCTCACTCACCTCACCTCACTTCACAGGGTCACCTCCTAACATCCTTTAACCTCCTCCTCACCTCACTCACCCCAACTCACCTCTATCCTCAGCTCACCTCACCTCATCAAGCCATCTCCTCACCTCATCTCCGCTCCTCACCTCACCTCACTTCACTCACTAAACCACTCTTCACCTGACACCAATTCCTCAACTCACCTCACTTCCACACCTCCCCCTCCCCTCGCACACTTCACTTCATTTCCCTAATATAACCTCAACACAAACCTCACCTCAATTCACCTCCTCAACTCACCTCACCTCATCATCTTCTCACCACAACTCACATTCCCTCAATTCACCTCACCATAACAGAATTCATCACCTCCTCACATCAATGCCCCTCCACACCTCAGCTCACCTCTTTCACCACACGTCACCTGACCTCCATTCTTCACCCCAACTCACTTCCTCAACTCTTCAAGTCACAACCCCTCACATCCCCAAACCTCACACACCTCACCTAAACTCCTCAAATCCCCATCTCACCTCACTCCGTCCTAACCTTACTCACTACACTTCACAACACTCACCTCACCTCACAAAAATCATCACGACACCTCACATCCCCTCATCATCTCCTCACCTCAACTCACCTCCGCACATCAACTCCACTCACTCACTTCAACTCACCCCAATTTCTCAGCTCACGATATGTCCACACCTCCTCATCATTTCGTTCAATTCACTTGTCTCAAATCACCTCAAACCTCACCTCACCGCACCTCATCCCCTCCTCATGTCACTTCACTTCACTCACCTCACCTCACCTCACCTGCTCACCTTCTCACATCCCTTCAACTCCTCAACTAACCTCACTTCTCACCTCAATTCACCTTCTCTACTCCCATCACATCTTTGCTTTTCAGCTCACTCCCTTCATTTCAACTCTCTCACCTCATCTAACTTCAATCATTATCTCAACTCACCTTATCTCCACAACACTCCTCATCTCACCTCATGTCCTCACATCATCTCACCACAACGCACATTTTCACCTCACCAATCCTCACCCCTCATCATCCCAGTTCCTCATCTCATCTCACTACCACACCTCCTCATCACGTCACTCATTTCACTTCACTACTCTCACCTCACCTCTCCTCACCTCACATCATAACATCTCAAATCACACCCCCTCACTCATTTCACCTAATCTTAACTAACCTAAATTCCTCAATCCCTCATGTGACTTCACCTCACTCACCCAAACGCACCTAACCTCCTCACCTCCTAAAATCAATTCCACACCGCACCCTACATCCTAATCTCCACCCACCACTTAACTTTGTCCTTATCTGATTCACTTTCCTTCACCTCACTCAACTCACATCAGCACAATCCTCACCTCACCTCACCTCACCTCATCACGCCTCAACAGAACTCATCTCACTCATTTCACCTAACTCCACTCACCTAAATTTCTCACCTCACCTCACCTCCTCCCCTCCTCATGTCACTTCACCCCTTTCATCTCATCTCACCTCACCTGCTCACCTCCTCGCATCTCATAAACTCTTCTTCAAATCACTAAACTCACCTCACGACAATTCTCACCCCACCTCACCTCCTCACATCACCTCACAAAACACACCTCATCACACCTCAATACCACACATTGACAATTCCTCAATCACCTCACCTGCCCTTGAACTCACTCCTTACCTTAACTTCACTCACCTCACCTCACCTTTCCACACCTCACCTACTCACCACTTCACCTCATCTCACCTTCTCAAATCACATCACCTCACTCATCTCACCTCACCTCCTCCTCTCCTCACATCACCTCAACACCTTTCAAGCTCACTCAAAACTCACCTCTCCTCACCTGACCTCACTCATTTCAACTAACTTTAACTCACCTCAATTCCTCACCTCACCTATTCTCCTCACCCTTTCATGCCACTTCAACTCACTCACATAAACACACATCACCTCCTCACCTCCTAAAATCACCTCCTCACCACACCATAACTCCTCACCTAATCACGTCACATAACTTCGACCTTATCTCACTCACTTCACTTCACCACACTCACCTCACCTCAACACAATCCTCACCTCATCTCACCTCCTCACATCATCTCCTCAGCTCACCACACTTCACTCTCTTCACGTCACCTCACATCACCACAATGCGTCATATCACCTCACCTGCATACGTCCTCACGGTACTTCCCCTCCCTTCCCCTCAACTTAACTCCTCACCTCTTCAAGTCACTGCACTACGTCCTACCTCACTACACTTCACCCCACACATCTCACCACAATCATCATATCACGCACGTCCTCACATCATCCCCTCACCACACCTCATCTCATTTCATGTCCCTGCACTCACATCACCTCTCTTCAAATCACCCCAATTATTCAACTCAACTCCTCACCTCACCTCACATCAATTGACCTAACTTCACCTTACCTCCTCAACTACTGAGTTCACCTCAATTCATCCTTTCCCCACTCAACTCACTTCACCTCAATTACCTGACCTCACAGCCAACCTAACCTTACCTCACATCCTCACATCACCTCCTCACGTCGCCTCACTTCCTCACCTCACCTCACCTCAATTCACATCTCTTCACTTCACCCGAATTTCTCAGATCACCTCACCTCCACAATTCCTCCTCACCTCACTCCAATTCACTTACCTAACCTCAACACATACATCACCTCCACTCACCTCCTCTAATCACCACAAATCACCTCACCTCACTCATTTCACCTTACCTCCACTCACCTCAATTACCTCACCTCACCTCCTCCCCTCGTCATGTCACTTCACCTCACTCCTCATCTCAACAGAACTCACCTACTCGCATCTCGTAAACTCCTAAACTCAATAAACTCACCTCACCGGAACCATCACCCCACCTCAACTCCTCACAGCACCTCACACACCACACCTCATAACCACTCAACCACTCATGTCCACAAATCCTCACATCACCTAACCTCCTCCTGACCTCAATCATTTCACTTACCTTCACTCCCCTCACCTCACCTTTCCTCAACTCTCCTACTCACCTCCTCACGTTATCTCATCTCCTCAATTCACCTCACCTCACAAAACTCACCTCACCTCCTCTTCTCCACACCTCACAGACATACTAACATGACCTCACCTCCTCATATCATCCCCTAACGTCACCTCACTTCCTCACCTCACCTCACCTCACTCAAATCATGTGTCTTCACCTCAACACAAATTCACAGATCACCTCACCTCCACAACTCCTCACTTAACTCACTTCACTTCATTCCCTCACCTCACCTCACCACAAACATCACCTCATCTCACCTCCTCTACACACAACAAATCACATCACCTCACTCATTTCACCTTACCTCCACTCACCTCAATTCCCTCACCTCAACCACACCCCTCCTCATGCCACCTCAGTTCACCCACCGTACTTCACCTCAATTCTAACCTCCCCTCCTCCACTCAAACCGCCTCAATTCTCCTTACCTGACCTCACCACGTCACCTCTACTCAACTCACCTCAGTTCCTCACCTCCCCTCACCTAAAGTCACCTCCTCACCTCACCTCACTTTATCTCACCAGATCTCACCTCACCTCACTCACTTCACCTCAACTCAATTACTCCCCTCGTCACCTCCTCAGGTCACATGCACTCCTCACCTCACCTCAAATGACACACTTCACCTCCCCTAAATTCCAACCCTCAACTCACTTCCTCACTTTCTCACGTCACCATCATTAACCACACTCACCTTATTTCATCTCCTCAGCTCACCTCACATGAAATCACCTCACCTCAACTCACTTCACCATCTCTCTTCTTCACATGACCTCAAATCAACTAATTTCACTTCACTCAGTACACCTCACCTTCTCTCCTCTCACGTCACATCAATTCCTTTTCAGCTCACACACTTGACTTCAACTCACTCACCTCATCGAACCTCAAACCTTACCTCACCTCACCTCACTTCATCGCCTCACCCCTCCTCAACTCACTTCCTCACTTCCTCACGTCACCATCATTAACCACACTCACCTTATTTCATCTCCTCAGCTCACCTCACATGAAGTCACCTCACCTCAACTCACTTCACCATCTCTCTTCTTCACATGACCTCAAATCAACTAATTTCACTTCACTCAGTACACATCACCTTCTCTCCTCTCACGTCACATCAATTCCTTTTCAGCTCACACACTTGACTTCAACTCACTCACCTCATCGAACCTCAATCCTTACCTCACCTCACCTCACTTCATTGCCTCACCCCTCCTCAACTCACCTCATCTCTCTTTTCTCACCCTTACCTCTTCCCACTTCACCTAAATTAATGCTCACCTCACATCCATAACTCCTCACATCACCTCACCTCCTCCTAACACCAATCAATTCACTTCAAATCATGCAGCTCACTGTCTCACCTCACATCACCTTATCCACCTAACCTCATCTCACCTCACTTCATTTACTCATCCTCCTTACCTAACCTCACCTCACTTCACTCACCTAACCTGTTCTCACTTCACCTCAATTCCTGCTCACCTCACATCTACAATTCCTCACATCACCTCAACTCCTCCACACCCCATTCAATTCACTTTACAACACACACCTCACCGTCTCACCTCACATAACCTTACACAACTAACCTAACCTCCTCACCTCACCTCAACTCATCATCTCACCAAACTCAAGTCACTTCACCTCACTCACCCCACACTAAATCACATCACCAAACTCACCTCATATCACCTCATCACAATTCCTCAACTCAATTCCTCACCTCAACTCACCTCACTTAAATTCCTCACCTCACAACCTCACCTCCCCTCAATTACACACCTGTCACCTCACCTCACCTCAATTCCTCACCTCACTTCCTCACTCACCTCACCACACCTCATCTTCCCAGCTCACCTCATCTCCCCTTAATCACTTCACATCACATCACCTCAATTCCTCTCCTTACCTCACCTCCTGTCACCTCAACTCCTCACCTCACTTTATATCACTCACCTCGCCTTACATCAATCCTCACCTCACCTCACTTCTTCACCTCACCTCCCACGTCACCTCACACACTTCACCTCACCTCACTCACCTCACCTCAATACCTAACATCACTTCCTCCCATCACATCACCTCTTCACCTCACATCACATTACTAACCTCACATCAATTCCTCACCTCCTCATTTCATCTCACTTCTCAACTCAGTCACTTCACTTCACCTCCTCACCTTACCTAACCTCACTCATTTCACCTCCCCCCAACTCACCTCAATTCCTCACCTCACCCCTCCTCTTTACATCCTCAAGTCACCTAATGTACTTACCTCACTAACTTCATTTAATTTCACTCACATCCCCTCCCATCAATTATCACATCACCTCAACTCACCCCATCTCCTCACCTCACCCGACCTCCTCAATTCACCTCACCACACTACTTACCTCACTCACCTCAGTTCCTCACCTCACCTTTAACTCACTTCACCTTACTCACCTCACATCATCTAATTAATCACTTCACCACCTCACCTCGCCTCACCTCCACACCTCATGTCAGCTCACTCACCATACCTCAATTCCTCATCTCACTTCCTCACCTCAATTCACTCACTTCACCTCACCTCACTCATATCACCTCACTTCAATTCCTCACTTCACCACCTCAACTCATCTCCTCACTTCACCTCCCACCTCAATTCCACAACTCGCTCACCTCACCACACCTCAGTTCCTCACCACACCTCACTTCACCTCACCTCACCTTCACACCTAACGTCACTTCACTCATGTCACCTCAATTCCTCACCTCACTGCCTCACCTCACATCAACTCAATTCCTCACCTCACCTCACCTCATCTTCTCACCTCACCTCACATCACGTCACTCACTTCAACTCAGTCATCTCACCTCACCTCAATTCCTCAACTCACCTCCTCATCCCCTCAGCTCAGGTCACCTCACTTAACCACACTCACATCACCTCAAATCCTCACCTCCAATGCTAACCTCATGTAACCTCACATCCTCCTCCAAACACTTCATTTCACCTGACATCATCTCAATCCTCACCTCACCTCACTTCCTCATTTCACAACCTCACCTCAACTCACCTCATTTCAACACACCTCATGTAACCTCACCTCACATAAATTCCTCACCTCAACACCTCACCTCACCTCCACACCATATGTCGCCTCCTGCACCTCACCTCACTTCCGCACCTCACTCACCTCACCTCACTTGAACTCCTCTCCTAACCTCCTCACATCACTTCACCTCAACTCAGCAGCTTCAATTCACTCACCTCAACTCACGTCAGTCTTCACCTCACAACACCTCACCTCCTCACCTCAACGCACCTCCCATACTTCACCACACCTCACCACACCTTAATTCCTCACCTAATCTCCTCACCCCAATTTACCTCACTTACGCAACCCAGTTTACCTCATCACACAGCACATCGCCTCAATTCCTCATCTCACCTCACCTCAACTCTTCACACCTCACCTCCACACCTCTTTTCATCTCACTCACCTCAACTCAAATCCTCACCTCACTTCCTCACCTCACCTCAGTCACCTCAACTCATGCCCTAAACTCACCTCACATCATTTTCCACCTCACCTCACTTCACCTCCCTTCGTCTCACTTCAATCACTCCACTTTACCTCACTCATCTCAATTCCTCACCTTAAATCCTTAACTCACCTCACCTCATTCACCTCAGCTCACCTAATTCCTCACCTCACTTCACCTCACCTCAATCACCTCACTCAACTCACCTCAATTCCTTACATCACTTCCTCACCATTCCTCCTCACGTCACCTCACCTCAAGTCTTCACCTCACCTCACATCAGTTCACTCACTTCACCTATTCTTTCTCAAGTCAAATCACTTCCTCACCTCACTTCCGCTCACCTCCTCACCAAACCTCACCTCACTCACATCATTCAATTCCTCACCTTAGCTGCTCACCTTCTTGTCACATCAATTCCTCCTCAAATCACTCAGGTCACTTCACTTCACTCACCTCACCTCACCTCAATCCTCACCTCAGCTGACCTCCTCACATCATCTAACACACTTCACCTCACCTCACCTCAATTCCTCACCACATGTCATCTCAACTCCTCCTCAACTCACCTCCAAAGCTCATGTAAACTCACTCACCTCACCTCCTTACCCCTCCTAAACTCACTCACCTCACCTCAATTCCTCAACTCACGTCACCTTTTCTCACCTCACCTCACTCACTTCAACTCACCTCACCTGAAATCCTAAACTCAAGTGCACTCACCTCACTTTACCCACTTCACCTCCCCTACCTCACATAACCTCAACTCATATTCTCACCTCCACTCACCTCCTCTTCTCACCTCACCTCACCTCATCTCACCTCACTTCTACTCAATTCACCACAATTCCTAAGCTCACCTCACCTCAACCACTACAGCTCACCTCACCTCAATGCCTCACCTCACCTCACCTCTTCATCTGCTCACACATCACCTACTCATCCAATCTCACTCACTTCACCCAACTCATACAATTCAACCCATGTGCTCACTTCCTCATGTCACCTCACTCACGTCACTTCCCTTCAACTAACCTTGAATCATCGGACGTCACCTCACCTCACCTCAATTCCTCACATTACCTCACCTCAACTCCTCACCTCACCTCAACTTCACACCTTATGTCACCTCAACTCACCTCATTTCTTCAACTCACTTAACATCATCATCTCACCTCATCTCACCTCGCTTCAACTTATCCCCTCATGACAACTCACCTCACCTCACTGAACTTCACTCACATCACCTCAAATCCTCACCTCACATGATAACCTCATGTCACCTCACATCCTCCTCCAAACACTCACTTCACTTCACCTCACATCATCTCAATCCTCACCTCACCTCACTTCCTCATCTCACCTCCTCACCTCACCTCACCTCACCTCACCTCAACACAACTCACGTAACCTCACCTCACTTAAATTGCTCACATCATCACATCACCTCACCTCCACACCACATGTCACCTCATTCACCTCACCTCACTTCCTCCCCTCACTCACCTCACCTCTCTTCGATTCCTCTCTTCATCTACTCACATTACCTCACCTCGACTCAGCCACTTCACCTCACTCACCTCAACTCACGTCAGTCTTCACCTCACACCACCTCACCTCCTCACCTCAACTCTCCTCCCACAATTCACCTCACCTCACCACACATTAATTCCTCGCCTAATCTCCTCAACCCACCTCCCCTCATTTCCTAAACTAAGTTTACCCCATCACACCGAACCTCGCCTCAATTCCTCACCTCACCACACCTCATGTCCTCACTTCAGCTCACCACCTAACCTAACCTCACTTATTCCACTCAACTCATTCAATTCCTCACCTCACCTGATCACTTCAATTACCTCACCTCCTCCTCAAATCACTCACATAATTTCATGTCACTCACCTCACTTCTAAATCACCTCACCACACTTCCTCACCTCACCTACTCACCTCACCTCACGTCAATTCCTCACCTCACCTCATTACACCACACCTCACTTAAATTCCTCAACTAACCACCTCACCTCACCTAACCGCCACAAACATGTCACCTCATTCAACTCAAAATTCCTCACCTCACTCACCTCACCTCACACACCACACCTCACAATTCCTCACCTCACCACTTCACCTCAACCCTCACCTCAACACACACACCTCAATTCCTCACCTCACCACACTCACCACACCTCCTCACCTCACATCACCTCCACAACTGTCACCTCATTCTCCTCACATCAAATCCTCACTTCACATCCTCAACTCAACTCACCTCACACACCCTCCGTTCCTCACCTAACCTCAACTCCTCACCTCACCTCCACACCTCATATCAGCTCACTCACCTCACCTCTCTTCCTCACCCACTTCCTCACAACTGCTTTCACCTCACCTCACTCACCTCACCTCCCTTCAACTCACCTCACTTCCACTTCTCAGCACACCTCACCTCAATCACCTCAATCCCCGCACCTCACAATTCCTCACCTCAATGACCGCACCTCACAATTCCTCACCTCACCACTCCTCATCTCCACAGGTCCACACACCTCAGCTCACCCCACGTCACCTCACCTCAATTCCTCACCTCACTTCACCTCTTCACCTCACCTCAACTCACTCACCTCACCTCACTTCAACTAACCTCACCTCATCTCACGTCACCTCACCTCACTTCACCTCACCTCAATTCCTCACCTAACGTCACCTCAACTCACCTCATTTTACTTCAACTCACCTCATCTCACCTTCTCACCTCACTTCACACCTCACCTCACGCACCTCAAATCCTCACCTCAATTCAGCTTCTCACATCACCTCACTTCGCTCGCTTCAACCCACCTCACTCACCTCACCTTACCTCAATTCCTCACCTCTCCTCCTCCACATTTCGTCACTTTCTCTATTAACCTCACCAAATCTTCTCACCCCACCTCACCTCACTCACTATACGTCACCTCACCTAAATACCTCACCACACCTTACCCCAACTCATCTCACGTCAACCCACCTCCTCACCTCTCCTCACCCCAATCACTTCAATTCACCTCACATCACATCAACTCAATCCTCACCTCACCTCCTCACCTCACATCAGCTACTTACCTTTCAGCTCACTGCAATCAACTCACCTCATGTCAATTCCTCAGCTCAACTCCTTACGTCACGTCACCTCACCAGTGATCTCAATTCCTCACCTCACCACCTCATCTCACCTCACGTGACCTGCAAAACTCACACATCACTCACTTCACCTCACCTCACTTACCTCACATCACTTCTTCACCACAATGCGCCTCAACTCACCTCACTCACCTAACCAAGCCTCAATTCCTCATCTCTCCACATCACCTCCTCACCACACCAGAGCTCATTAACTCAACCTCACCTCAATTCCAACTTCTCCTCCTACCTCACCTCACCTCACTCCCCACACCTCACCTCAATTGCTCACCCCAACTCTTCACCTCCTCACATCACCTCACCTCAACTCAGCCACTTCACCGCACTCACCTCAACTCACGTCAGTCTTCACCTAAGACCACTTCACCTCCTCACCTCAACTCACCTCCCACACTTCACCACAACTCACCACACCTTAATTCCTCACCTAAACTCTTCACCCCAACTCACCTCACCTCACTTCCTCAACTAAGTTCACCTCATGACACCGCACCTCACTGAATTCCTCATCTCACCTCACTTCAACTCTTCACACCTCACCTCCACACCTCATTTTATCTCACTCACCTCAACTCAAATCCTCACCTGACTTCCTCACCTCACCTCAGTCACCTCACCTCATGTCCTAAACTCACCTCACCTCATTTTCCACCTCAACTCTCCTCACCTCCCTTCATCTCACCTCAATCACTCCACTTTACCTCACTCACCTCAATTCCTCACCTGAAATCCTTAACTCACATCAACTAATTCACCTCACCTCACTTAATTCCTCACCACACCTCACCTCACCTCAATCACCTCACTCAACTCACCTCAATTACTTACATCACTTCCTCAACTCTCCTCCTCACATCAACTCACCTCAAGTCTTCACCTCACCTCACATCAGTTCACTCACTTCACCTATTCTCACTCAATTCAAATCACTTCCTCACCTATCCTCCGCTCACGTCCTCACCTAAACTCACCTCACTCACATCATTCAATGCCTCACCTTAGCTGCTCACCTCCTAGTCACATCAATTCCTCCTCAAATCACTCAGGTCACTTCACCTCACTCACCTCACCTCACCTCAATCCTCACCTCAGCTCACCTCCTCAACTCACCTCACTCACTTCACCTCACCTCACCTCAATTCCCCACCACATGTCATCTCAACTCCTTCTCAACTCACCTCCAAAACACATTTAACTCACTCACCTCATCTCCACACCCCACCTAATCTCACTCACCTCACCTCAATTCCTCAACTCACCTCACCTCTTCTCACCTCACCTCACTCACTTCAACTCACCTCACCTCAACTCCTAAACCCATGTCCACTCACCTCACTTTACTCACTTCAACTCACTCACCTCACCTAACCTCAACTCATATCCTCACCTCACCTCACCTCCTCTTCTCACCTCACCTAACCTCATCTCACCTCACTTCAACTCAATTCACCACACTCCCAAAGCTCACCTCACCTCACCCACTACAGCTCACCTCACCTCAATTCCTCCTCACCTCACCTCTTCATCTCTTCACAGCTCACCTACTCGTCTACTATCACTCACTTCAACCAACTCATTCAATTCAACCCATGTGCTCACTTCCTCATGTCACCTCAATCTCCTCACTTCCCTTCAACTAACCTCGAAACATCGGACGTCACCTCACCTCAACTCACTCACTTCAACTCACATCACCTCAATTCCTCACATTACATCATCTCAACTCCTCACCTCACCTCAAATCCACAACTTATGTCACCTCACCTAACCTCATTTCTTCAACTCACCTAACATCATCTAACTTCATCTCACCTCGCTTCAACTTATCCCCTCTTGTCAACTCACCTCACCTCACTTCACCTCATACCTCACATCACCTCAATTCTCACTCAACCCCACATCCCCCAATGACATCACCGCTGTGAACTCACCTCAATTCCTCACCCTCTTACCTAACCTCATTCACCGCAAACTCACAATTCTCACCTCCTCACTTCCTCACCTGAGCTGACCTCCACACCAAATGTCACTTCACTGACCTCACCTTAATACTCGCCTCTCTCCCTCACCTCACCTCCTCACATCACAACTCACTTCCTCACCTCACTTCACCTCACCTCTGAGAACCTCAAATAACCTCAGTCACATCACCTAAATTCCTCACCCCACTTCACCTCATCTCACCTCCTCTAACCTCACCTCACTCACCTCATTCAATTCCTCACTTCACCTTCTCAACTCCTCACGTCAACCCAACTCCTCAAATCACTCACTTCCCTTTGCCTCACCCACCTCAACTCACCTCCAGAGCACGTCACCTCACTCACTTCACCACAATTCCTCAACTCACTTCCTCACCTCACCTCACCACACTTGAATTCCTCACCTCACCACCTCACCTCCCCACAATTCGACACCCGTCACCTCACCTCAACTCACTTCCTCAACTCACTTCCTCACTCACCTCACCACACCTCATCTTCCCAGCTCAACTCATCTCCCCTCCAAACACTTCACATCACCTCACCTCAATTCCTCTCCTAACGTCACCTCCTCATGTCACCTCAACCCCTCACCTCACTTCACATCACTCACCTCGCCTTACCTCAATCCTCACCTCACCTCACTTCCTCAAATCACCTCCCACGTCACCTCACACACTTCACATCACCTCACTCACCTCACCTCAATTCCTCACTTCACTTCCTCACCTCACCTCACCTCCTCACCTCACATCACATTAATCACATCACCTCAATTCCTCACCTCCTCATATCAACTCACTTCTCATCTCAGTCATTTCACTTCACCTCCTCACCTTACCTAACCTCACTCACTTCACCTCACCCCACCTCACCTCAATAACCCCACCTCACCTCAATTCCTCAATTCACTTCCTCACGAACTGTTCACCTCACCTCACCTCATTCATCTCAACTCACTTCCTCAAATCACGTCACTTCATTTCCTCACCTCACCTCACCTTACCTAAATCACTTCACCACACCTCACCTCAACTCCTTATCTCATGTCCACTCAGTTTACTTCACCTCCCATAACCTCAATCCTGAACTCATCACACCTCACAAATGAGGTCACCTCCAACACCTCATCTCAATTCCTCACCGCACCTCACGTCCTTACCTCAACTCAACTCACACTCACCTCAATTCCTCACGTCACCACAATTCCTCAACTCTCCTCAACTCCACACTTTATGTTACTTCACTCACACCACCTCACATCCTCCCCTCAGCTATTCACCTCACTCACCTCAATTCTTTACCACAAGTCATCTCAATTCCTCCTCAGCTCACCTCCAAACTTCATGTAACCTCACTCACCTCACCTCCATCATGCATCCTCTCTCACCTCACTTCCTCGCCCCACCTAACCTCAATCTCCTCACCTCAATCTCTCAACTCACCTCACCCCTTCTCACCTCACCTCACCTCTTCTCACCTCAACTCACTCTCATCAACTCACCTCACCTCAACTCCTAAACATGTCTACTCACATCATATTACTCACTTCACCTCTCTCAACTCACCTAACCTCAACTCATATCCTCACCTCACCTCACCTCCTCTTCTCAACTCACCTCACCTCATCTCACCTCACTTCAACTCAATTTACCACACATCCTAAGCTCACCTCACCTCACCCACTACACCTCACCTCACCTCAATTCCGCAACTCACCTCACCGCTTCATCTTTGCACAGCTCACCTACTCATCTAATCTCACTCACTTCACCCAACTCATTCAATTCAAACCATGTGCTCACTTCCTGTCACCTTACTCACCTCACTTCCCTTCAACAAACCTCTAATCATCGGACGTCACCTCACATCACCTCACTCACTTCACTCACCTCAACTCAATTCCTCACATTACCTGACCTCAACTCCTCACCTCATCTCAAATCCACACCTTATGTCACCTCAACTCAACTCATTTCTTCAACTCACCTAAAATCATCACGTCACCTCATCTCACCTCGCTTCAACATATCCCCTCATGTCAACTCACCTCACCTCAATTCACCTCATACCTCACATCACCTCAATCCTCAATCAACCACACTTCCCCCAATGACATCACCTCTGTGACCTCACCTCAATTCCTCACCGCCTTACCTCACCTCACACACCGCACACTCACAATTCTCACCTCCTCAGTTCCTCACATCACCTGACCTCCACACCAAATGTCACTTCACTGAACTCACCTTAATTCCTCTCCTCTCTCCCTCACCTAACCTCCTCACCTCACATCAACTCACTTCCTAAACTCACCTCACCTCATTTCACTTCTGCGCACCTAAAATAACCTCACTCACATCACCTCAATTCCTCACCTCATCTCACCTCCTCTAACCTCACCTCACTCACCTCATTCAATTCCTCAATTCACCTGCTCACCTCCTCACGTCAACTCACCTCCTCCTCAAATCACTCACTTCACATTGCCTCACCCACTTCACCTCACCTCCAGAACACGTCAGCTCACTCACCTCACCACAGTTCCTCAACTCACTTCCTCACCTCACCTCACCTCACTTGATTTCCTCACCTCACCACCTCAACTCCCCTCAATTCCACAACTGTCACCCCACCTCAACTCAAATCCTCCCCTCACTTCCTCACTCACCTCACCACACCACATCTTCCCAGCTCACCTCATCTCCCCATACTCACTTCACATCACCTCACCTCAATTCCTCTCCTTACCTCACCTCCTGTCACCTCAAATCCTCAACTCACTTCACATAACTCACCTTGCTTTACCTCAATCCTCACCTCAACTCACTTCTTCACCTCACCTCCCACGTCACCTAACAAACTCCACCTCACCTCACTCACCTCAACTCAATTCCTCACTTCACTTCCTCACCTCACCACACCTCCTCACCTCACATCACATTACTCAATTCACCTCAATTCCTCACCTCATTTCAACTCTCTTCTCAACTCAGTCACTTCACTTCACCTCCTCACCTACCTAAACTCACTCGTTTCACGTCACCACACCTCACCTCAATTAATCACCTCACCTCAACTAACCGCATCTCCTCACCTCACCTGACTTCCTCACTTAACCTCACCACACTCCTTACCTCACTCACCTCAATTCCTCACCTCACTTTTAACCCACTTCACCTCACTTACCTCACATCATGTAATTCCTCACTTCACCACCTCACCTCGCCTCACCTCCACACCTCATGTCAGCTCACTCACCATACCTCAATTCCTCATCTCACTTCCTCACCTCAAGTCACTCACTTCACCTCACCTCACTCATAACACCTCACTTCAATTCCTTACCTCACCACCTCACCTCACCTCCTCACCTCACCTCCCACCTCAATTCCACAATTCAACCAACTCACCTCACCTCAGTTCCTCACCTCACCTCACTTCACCTCACCTCACATTCACATTTAATGACACTTCACTCACATCACCTCTATTCCTCACCTCACTCCCTCACCTCACATCAACTCACTTCCTCACCTCACCTCACCTCATTATCTCACCTCACCTCACATCACGTCTCTCACTTCAACTCAGTCATCTCACCTCACCTCAATTCCTCACCTCACCTCCTCATCCCCTCAGCTCAGCTCACCTCACTTAACCTCACACACACCACCTCAAATCCTCACCTCACATGCTAACCTGTCACCTCACATCCTCCTTAAAACACTCACTTCATTTCACCTCACATCATCTCAATCCTCACCTCACCTCACTTCCTCATCTCACCTCCTCCCCTCACCTCACCTCACCTCAACACACCTCACGTAACCTCACCTCACGTAAATTCCTCATCTCACCACCTCAACTCACCTCCACACCACATGTCACCTCATTCACCTCACCTCACTTCCTCACCTCACTTCAATTCCTCTCCTCACCTCCTCACATCACCTCACCTCAACTGAGCCACTTCACCACACTCACCTCAACTCAAGTCAGTATTCATCTCACACCACCTCACCTCCTCACCTCAACTCACCTCCCACACTTCACCTCACCTCACCGCACCTTAATTCCCCACCTAAACTCCTCACCGCACCTCACCTCACTTCCTCAACTAAGTTTAACTCATCACACCGAACCTCGCCTGAATTCCTAACCTCACCACACCTCATCTCCTCACTTCAGCTCACCACATCACCTAACCTCACTTATTCCACTCAACTCATTCAATTCTCACCTCACCTGCTCACTTCAAGTCACCTCACCTCCTCCTGAAATCACTCACTTCATTCCATGTCACTCACCTCACATCTAAACCACCTCACCACACTACCTCACCTCACCTCACCTCAATTCCTCACATCACCTCATGTCATCACACCTCACTTAAATTCCTCAACTAACCACCTCACCTCACCTAACCTCCAAAAAACATGTCACCTCATTCAACTCACAATTCCTCACCTCACTCACCTCACCTCACTCCACCTCACGTCACTCACCACACCTCACAATTCCTCACCTCACCACTTCACCTCACCCCTCACTTCACCAAACTCACCTCACCTCCTCACCTCACCTCACCTCCACACCTGTCACCTCATTCTACTCACCTCAAATCCTCACTTCACATCCTCAACTCAACTCACCTCACTCACCCTCAGTCCCTCACCTAACCTCAACCCCTCACCTCACCTCCACACCTCATGTCACCTCACTCACCTCACCTCCCTTCCTCACCCACTTCCTCACATCACCTCCTTTCACCTCACTTCACTTACCTCACCTCCCTTCTTCAACTCACCTTACTTACACTTCTCAGCACACCTCACCTCCTCACCTCACCTCACTCACCTCAATCACCGCAACTCACAATTCCTCACCTCAATCACTGCACCTCACAATTCCTCACCTCACCACCCCTCATCTCCTCAGGTCCACTCAACTCACCTCACCCCACGTCACCTCAACTCAATTCCTCACCTCACTTCAACTCTTCACCACACCTCAACTCACTCACCTCACCTCACTTCAACTAACCTCACCTCATTTCATGTCACCTCACCTCACATCACCTCACCTCAGTTCCTCACCTAACTTCACCTCAACTCACCTCATTTTACTTCAACTCACCCCAACTCACCTTCTCACCTCACTACACACCTCACCTCACGTACCTAAAATCCTCACCTCAAATCACGCCTCACATAACCTCACTTCGCTTGCTTCAACCCACCTCACTCATCTCACCTTACCTCAATTCCTCACCTCTCCTCCTCCTCATCTCGTCACTTTCTCTATTAACCTCACCAAATCTCACCTCACCTCACCTCACTCACTTTACCTCACCTAACCTAAATACCTCACCACACCTTACCCCAACACATCTCACGTCAACCCACCTCCTCACCTCACCTCACCCCACTCACTTCAATTCACCTCACATCACATAACCTCAATCCTCACGTCACCTCACCTCACCTCAGCTACTTGCCTGTCAGCTCACCTCAATCAACTCACCTCATGTCAATTCCTCACCTCAACTCCTTACGTCACATCACATCACCAGTGATCTCAATTCTTCACCTCACCTCCTCATCTCACCTCACGTGACCTCCAAAACTCACACCTCACTCACTTCACCTCACCTCACTTACCTCACCTCAGTTCTTCACCACAATGCACCTCACCTCACTCACCTATCCATGCCTCAATTCCTCATCCCACCACATCACCTACTCACCACACCAGACCTCATTAACTCAACCTCACCTCAATTCCTACTTCTCCTCCTACCTCACCTCACCTCACTCCCCACACCTCACCTCAATTGCTCACCCCATCTCCTCACCTCTTCACGTCACCTCACCTCAACTCAGCCACTTCACCTCACTCACCTCAACTCACGTCAGTCTTCACCTCACACCACTTCACCTCCTCACCTCAACTCACCTCCCACACTTCACCTCACCTCACCACACCTTAATTCCTCACCTAAACTCCTCACCCCAACTCACCTCACCTCACTTCCTCAACTAAGTTCACCTCATCACACTGCACCTCGCCTCAATTCCTCATCCCACCTCACCTCAACTCTTCACACCTCACATCCACACCTCGTGTCATCTCACTCACCTCAACACAAAACCTCACCTCACTTCCTCACCTCACCTCAGTCACCTCACCTCATGTCTTAGCTCACCTCACCTCATTTTCCACCTCACCTCACCTCACCTCACTTCAGCTCACCTCAATCACTCCACTTTACCTCACTCACCTCAATTCCTCACCTCAAATACTTAACTCACCTCACCTCATTCACCTCAACTCACCTAATTCCCCCCCTCACCTCACCTCAATCACCTCACTCAACTCACCTCAATTCCTTACATCCCTTCCTCACCTCTCCTCCTCACATCACCTCACCTCATGTTTCACCTCACCTACCATCATTTCACTCACTTCACCTATCCTTGCTCAACTCAAATCACTTCTTCACCTCACCTCCGCTCACCTCCTCACCTAACATCACCTCACACACATCATTCAATTCCTCACCTTAGCTGCTCACCTCCTCGTCACATCAATTCCTCCTCAAATCACTCAGGTCACTTCACCTCACTCACTTCACCTCACCTCAATCTTCACCTCAGCTCACCTCCTCACCTCACCTCACTCACTTCCACTCACCTCACCTCAATTCCTCAAAGCATGTCATCTCAACTCCTCCTCAACTCACCTCCAAACCTCATGTAACCCCACTCACCTCACCTACTCACCCCACCTAACCTCATTCACCTCACCTCAATTCCTCAACTCACCTCACCTCTTCCCACCTCACCTCACTCAATTCAACTCACCTCACCTCAACTCCTAAACTCTTGTCCACTCCTGTCACTTTTCTCACCTCACATCCTCACCCCACCTAACATCACTCACCTCACCTTCTCACCCTACCTAACCTCACTCACCTCACCTCAATTCCTCAACTCACCTCAACTCTTCTCACCTCAACTCACTCATTTCAACTCACCTCACCTCAACACCTAAACATGTCCACTCACTTCAATTTACTCACTTCACATAACTCACCTCACCTAACCTCAACTCATATCCTCACCTCACATCACCTCCTCTTCTCACCTCACCTCACCTCATCTCACATCACTTCAACTCAATTCACCATAATTCCTAAGCTCACCTCACCTCACCCACTTCACCTCACCTCACCTAAATTCCTCACCTCACCTCACCTCTTCATCTCCTCACAGCTCACCTACTCATCTAATCTCACTCACTTCACCCAACTCATTCAATTCAACCCATGTGATCACTTTCTCATATCTCCTCACTCACCTCACTTCCTTTCAACTAACCTCGAATCATCTGACGTCACCTCACCTCACCTCACTCACTTCACCTCACCTCACCTCAATTCCTCCCATTACCTCACCTCAACTCCTCACCTCACCTCAACTCCACACCTTATGTCACCTCACCCCAACTCCACAATTTATGTCACCTCACCTCACCTCATTTCTTCAACTCACCTAACATCATCATCTCACTTCATCTCACCTCGCTTAAACTTATCCCCTCATATCAACTTACCTCACCTCACTTCACCTCATACCTCACATCACCTCAATCCTCACTCACCCCCACTTCCCCAATGACATCACCTCTGTGACCTCACCTCAATTCCTCACCTCTTTACCACACCTCACCCAATGCACACTCACTATTCTCACCTCCTCACTTACTAACCTCACCTGACCTCCACACCAAATATCACTTCACTGAACTCACCTTAATTCCTCGCCTCTCTCCCTCACCTAACCTCCTCACCTCACATCAACTCACTTCCTCACCTCACCTCACCTCATCTCACTTCTGCGCAACACAAATAACCTCACTCACATCTCCTCAAATCCTCATCTCCCCTCACCTCATCTCACCTCCTCTAACCTCACCTCACTCCCCTAATTCAATTCCTCACTTCACCTGCTCACCTCCTCACGTCAACTCCCCTCCTCTTAAATCAATCACTTCACTTTACCTCACCCACCACACCTCAAATCCAGAACACGTCACCTCACTAACCTCACCACAATTCCTCAACTCACTTCCTCACCTCACCTAACCTCACTTGAATTCCTCACCTCACCACCTCCCCTCCCTTCAATTACACACCTGTCACCTCATGTCACCTCAATTCCTCACCTCACATCCTCTCTCACCTCACCACACCTGATCTTCCCAGCTCACCTCATCTCCCCTCAGTCACTTCACATCACCTCACCTCAATTCCTCTCCTTACCTCACCTCCTGTCACTTCAACTACTCACCTCACTTCACATCACTCACCTCGCCTTACAACAATCCTCAACTCACCTCACTACCTCACCTCAAATCCCACGTCACGTCACACACTTCACCTCACCTCACTCACACCACCTCATTTCCTCAATTCACATCTTCTCCACCCCTCACCTCACCTCACATCACATTACTCACCTCACCTCAATTCCTCACCTCATTTCAACCCACTTCTCAACTCAGTCACTTCACTTCACCTCCTCACCTTACGAAAACTCATTCATTTCACGTCACTTCACCTCACCTCAATTCCTCACCTCACCTCAACTCACCCCATCTCCTCACCTCACCCGACCTCCTCACTTAACCTCACCTCACTCCTTACCTCACTCACCTCAATTCCTCACCTCACCTTTAATCACTTCACCTCACTCACCTCACATCTTCTAATTCCTCACTTCACCACCTCACATCGCCTCACCTCCACACCTCATGTCAGCTCACTCACCATACTTCAATTCGTCATCTCACTTCCTCACCTAAAGTCACTCACTTCACCTCACCTCAATCATTACCTCACTTCAATTCCTCACCTCACCACCTCACCTCATCTCCTCACCTCACCTCCCACCTCAATTCCACAACTCACCCACCTCACCTCACCTCAGTTCCTCACCTCACCTCACTTTCACAACTAACGACACTTGACTCATGTCACCTCAATTCCTCACCTCACTCCCTCACCTCACATCAACACACTTCCTCACCTCACCTCACCTCATCTTCTCACCTCACCTCACATCACGTCAGTCAATTCAAATCAGTCATCTCACCTCACCACAAATCCTCACCTCACCTCCTCATCCACTCAGCTCAGCTCACCTCACTTAACCTCACTCACATCACCTCAAATCCTCACCTCACATGCTAACCTGTCACCTACATCCTCCTCCAAACACTCACTTCATTTCACTTCTCATCATCTCAATCCTCACCTCACCTCACTTCCTCATATCACCTCCTCACCTCACCTCACCTCACTTCAACACACCTCACGGAACCTCACCTCATTTAAATTCCTCACCTCAACACCTCACCTCACCTCCACACCACATGTCACCTCATTCACCTCACCTCACTTCCTCACCGCACTTCAATTGCTCTCCTCACCTCCTCACATCACCTCACCTCAACTCAGCCACTTCACCTCACTCACCTCAAGTCACGTCAGTCTTCACCTCACACCACCTCACCTCCTCAACTCAACTCATATCCCACACTTCACCTCACCTCACCACACCTTAATTCCTCATCTAAACACCTCACCCAACCTCACCTCACTTCGTCAATTAAGTTTACCTTTTCTCACTGAACCTCGCCTCAATTCCTCACCTCAGCACACCTCATCTCCTCTCTTCAGCTCACCACCTAACCTAACCTCATTTATTCCACTCAACTCATTCAATTCCTCAACTCACCTGCTCACTTCAAGTCACCTCACCACCTCCTCAAATCATTCACTTCATTTCACGTCACACACCTCACATCTAAATCACCTCACCACAGTTCCTCACCTCACCTACTCACCTCACCTCACCTCAATTCCTCACCTCACCTCATGTCATCACACCTCACTTACACTCCTCAAATAACCACATCACCTCACCTAACTTCCACAAAACTTTTCACCTCATTCAACACAATTCCTCACCTCACACACCTCCCCTCACTCCACCTCACCTCACTCACCACACCTCACCATTCCTCACCTCACCACTTCACCTCACCCCTCAACTCACCACACACACCACAATTCCTCACCTCACCACACTCACCTCACCTCCTCACCTCACTTCATCTCCACACATGTCACCTCATTCTCCTCAGCTCAAATCCTCACTTCATATCCTCATCTCAACTCACCTCACTCACCCTCATTTCCTCACCTAACCTCAACTCCTCACCTCACCTCCACACCTCATGTCACCTCACTCACCTCACCTCCCTTCCTCAGCCACTTAATCTCATCACCTCCTTTCACCTCACTTCACTCACCTCACCTCCCTTCTAGAACTCACCTCACTTCCACTTCTCAGCACAACTCACCTCCTCACCTCACCTCACTCACCTCAATCACCTCACCTCACATTTCCTCACCTCAATCATCGCACCTCACAATTCCTCACCTCACCACTCCTCATCTCCTCAGGTCCACTCACTTCACCTCACCCCACATCACCTCACCTCAATTCCTCACCTCACTACACCTCTTCACCACACCTCAACCCACTCACCTCACCTCCCTTCAACTAACCTCACCTCATCTCACGTCACGTCAACTCACTTCACCTCACCTCAATTCCTCACCTAACGTCACCTCAACTCACCTCATTTTACTTCAACTAACCTCACCTCACCTTCTCACCTCACTTCACACCTCACCTCACGCACCTCAAATCCTCACCTCAATTCACCTCCTCACAACAGCTCACGTCGCTGGTTACAACCCACCTCACTCACCTCACCTAACCTCAATTCCTCACCTCACCTCCTCCTCATCTCATCACTTTCTCTATTAACCTCACCAAATTTTCTCACCTCACCTCACCTCACTCACTTTACCTCACCTCACCTAAACACCGAACCACACCTTACCCCAACTCATCTCACGTCAACCCACCTCCTCACCTCACCTCAACCCTCTAACTTCACCTCACTCACCTCACATCACAACAATCCTCACCTCACCTCACCTCATCATGCCTCAACAGAACTCATCTCACTCATTTCACCTAACTCCTCTCACCTAAATTTCTCACCTCACCTCACCTCCTCCTCTCCTCATGTCACTTCACCTCTCTCATCTCATCTCACCTCACCTGCTCACCTCCTCGCATCTCATAAACTCCTCCTCAACTCACTAAACTCACCTCACCCCAATCCTCACCCCACCTCAGCTCCTCACATCACCTCACACAACGCACCTCATCACACCTCAATACCACACATCCACAATTCCTCACATCATTTCAACTCACCATTCCTCACCTCACCTACTCACCTCTTCACCTCATCTCACCTCCTCAAGTCACATCACCTCACTCATCTCACCTCACCTCCTCCTGTCCTCACATCACCTCAACACCTTTCAAGCTCACTCAATACTCACCTCTCCTCACCTGAACTCACTGATTTCAACTAACCTTAACTAAACTCAATTACTCAACTCACCTATTCTCCTCACCCATTCATGCCACTTCACCTCACTCACATAAACACACCTCACCTCCACACCTTCTAAAATCACTTCCTAACCACAACATACCTCCTCACCTTATCACATCACTTAACTTCGACCTTATGTCACTCACTTCACTTCAACACACTCACCTCATCTCAACACTATCCTCACCTCATCTCACCTCCTTACATCATCTCCTCAGCTCAACACACTTCACTCACTTCACGTCACCTCACATCACCACATTGCGTCACCTCACCTCACCTGCATACCTCCTCACGGTACTTCCCCTCCCTTCCCCTCACCTTACCTCCTCACCTCTTCAAGTCACAGCATTACGTCCTATCTCACTACACTTCACAACACACATCTCACCACAATCATCATATCATGCACGTCCTCACATCATCCACTCAACTCACCTCATCTCCTCAATTCATGTTACTGCACGCACGTCACCTCTCTTCAAATCACCCCAATTCTTCACCTCAACTCCTCACCTCACCTCACTTCAATTGACCTAACTTCACCTTAGCTCCTCAACTAATGACTTCAACTCCATTCATCCTTTCCCCACTCAAAGGACTTCACCTCACTTACCTGACCTCACAGCCAACCTAACCTTACCTCACATCCTCACATCACCTCCTCACGTCGCCTCACTTCCTCACCTCACCTCACCTCAATTCACATATCTTCACTTCACCCGAATTTCTCAGTTCACCTCACCACCACAATTCCTCCTCACCTCACTCCAATTCACTTCTCTCACCTCACCTCAACACAAACATCACCTCAACTCACCTCCTCTAATCACCACAAATCACGTCACCTCACTTTTTTCACCTTAACTCCACTCACCTCAATTACCTCACCTCACCTCCTCCCCTCGTCATGTCACTTCACCTCACTCTCCTCATCTCAACACAACTTCTCACCTCCTCGCATCTCGTAAACTCCTCTCCTCAATAATCTCACCCCACCGGAACATTCACACCACCTAAACTCCTCACATCACCTCAAATACCACACCTCATCACTACTCAACGACTCATGTCCAAAAATCCTCACATCACCTAACCTCCTCCTGACCTCAATCACTTCACTTACCTTCACTCACCTCACCTCACCTTTCCTCACCTCACCTACTCACCTCCTCACGTTATCTCATCTCTTCAATACACCTCACCTCACAAAACTCACATCACCTCCTCTTCTCCACACTTCACAGACATACTAACATCACCTCATTTCCTCATATCATTCCCTCATGTCACCTCACTTCCTCACCTCACCTCACCTCACTCAATTCACGTGTCTTCACCTCACCCCAATTTCTCAGATCACCTCACCTCCACAACTCCTCCTCACCTAACTCAATTCACTTCATTCCCTCTCCTCACCTCACCACAAACATCACCTCAACTCACCTCCTCTACGCACCGCAAATCACATCACCTCACTGATTTCACCTTACCTCCACTCACCTCAATTACCTCACCTCAACCACACCCCTCCTCATGCCACCTCCGGTCACCCACCGCAATTCACCTCAATTCTAACCTCCCCTCCTCCGCTCAAACCGCCACAATTCTCCTAAACTGTCCTCACACACGTCACCTATACTCAACTCACCTCAGTTCCTCATCTCCCCTCACCTAAACTCACTTCCTCACCTCAACACAATTTATCTCATCAGAGCTCACCTTACCTCACTCACTTCACCTCACCTCAACTACTCCTCTTGGCACCTCCTTACGTCACATGCTCTCCTCACATCACCTCAAATGACTCATGTCACCTCCCCTAAATTCCAAACCTCAACTCACTTCCTCACTTCCTCACGTCACCATCACTAACCACACTCACCTTATTTCATCTCCTCATCTCACCTCGCATGAAATCACCTCACCTCAACTCACTTCACCATGTCTCTTCTTCACATGACCTCAAATCAACTCATTTCACTTCACTCAGCACAACTCACCTTCTCTCCTCTCACGTCACATCCCTTCCTTTTCAGCTCACTCACTTGACTTCAATTCACTCACCTCATCAAACCTCAATCCTTACCTCACCTCACCTCACTTCATCGCCTCACCCCTACTCAACACACCTCACCTTACTTTTCTCAACTTTACATCTTCCCACTTCACCTCAATTAATGCTCACCTCACATCCATAACTCCTCACATTACCTCAACTCGTCATCACCTCTTTAACTTCATTTCAAAACATGCAGCTCACTGTCTCACCTCACGTCACCTAATCCACCAAACCTCACCTCACCTCACTTCATCTCCTCATCCTCCTCACCTAACCTCACCTCACTTCACTCACCTAACCTCTTCTCACTTCACCTCAATTCCTGCTCACCTCACATCTACAATTCCTCACTTCACCTCACCTCCTCCTCACCCCATTCAATTCACTTCACAACACTCACCTCACCGTCTCACCTCCCATCACCTTACACACCTAACCTCACCTCCTCATCTCACCTCAACTCATCATCTCACCAAAATCAAGTCACTTCACCTCACTCACCCCACATTAACTCACACCAAACTCAACTCTTATCACCTCACCTCAATTCCTCAAGTCACAGCACTTCTGCCCCTCCTCACTTCACCTTCCCTCATTTCACCACAGCTTTCCTCCTCCACTCCTCACGTCACCTCAATTCCTCCTTAGCTCACACTTCAACTCTCTTCACCAAATCTCACCACAATAATCACGACACCTCACCTCCTCACCTCACCTGACTTCATTCACTTCACGTTTCTTCACCTCACAAAAATTCCTCAGCTCATGTAACGTCCACGCTTCTCCTCAAATCATTCCATTTCACTTCTATCACATGATTCAACCTCACCACAACTCACCTCCTATTTTCACCACAAATCACCTAACCTCACTCATTTCACCTTACCTCCACTGACCTCAATGCTTCACCTCCCCTCCTCCTCTCCTCCTGTTGCATCACCTCACTCAACTCACCTCAACTCACACCCCTCACCTCACCTCCCATGCTCAACTCTTGACACAATTTAATCTCCTGCACACCTCACTCACCTTACCTCACCTAAATCCTTACATAACCTCGATTAACCTCATCTCCTCAACCCTCCTCACCTCACCTCACCTCATTCACTTCACTTCACAACACGCACGTCACCGTCTCAGATCACGTCACCTTATCCAACTAACCTCACCTCAACTCACTTCATCTCCTCATCCTCCTCACCTCAACTCACCTCACTTCACTCACTTAACCTCCTCTCACTTCACCTCAATTCCTGCTCACATAATATCTACAACTCTTCAATTCACCTCACCTGACCTCCTCAAATCCGCAAGACACCTCACTAGCTCCTACTTCACTACACTTCACCTCACAAATCTCACCACAATCATCGCATCACCACAATTCCTCACATCATCTCTTCAACTCAGCTCAACTCCTCACTTCAAGTCACCTCACTCACATCACCTCTCTTCAAATCACCCCAATTCTTCACCTCAACACCTCACTTCACCTCACTTCAATTGATCTCAATTCACCTTAACTCCTCAACTCCTGACTTCACAATACATCCTTCCTCTATCAAATAACTTCACATCACATACATCAACTCTTCACATCATCTCCTCATTTCACATCACTTCCTCACCTCACCTCATCTCACTCAATTCACGTCAGTGCACCTCACACCAATTTCTCAGATCACACCACCTCCACAACTCCTCCTCACCTCACTAACTTCACTTCATTTCTCTAAAGTCACCTCACCAAAAAACACTTCATCTCACCTACTCTAATCACCACAAATCACCTCACCTCACTCATTTCAACTTACCTCCACTCACATCAATTACCTCACCTCACCTCCTCCCCTCCTCATGTCACTTCAGCTCACCCATCTCACATCACCTCAATTCTAACCTCCCATCATCTCGTCAACCCGCCACAATTCTTCACACCTCACCTCAATTCCTTACCTCCCTCACATAACCTCACCTCCACACCACACCTCAACTTATCATCCCACCAGAGCTCACATCACCTCACCTCACTCACTTCAGCTCACTTCAATGCCTCCTCTCCTAACCTCCTCACATCACATGCTCTCCTCAACTCACCTCAAATCACTCACTTTACCTCACATGAATTCCTCACCTTAACTCACTTCTCACCTACTCACAACACCACCCCGCACCACACTCACCTTATCTCACCTCCTCAGCTCACCTCGCCTGAATTCACCTCAGCTCAACTCACTTCACCATCTCTCTTCTTCACATCACCTCCCCCTAACTCATTTCACTTCATTCACCACACCTCGCCTTCTCTCCTCCCATGTCAAATCCCTTCCTTTTCAGCTCTCTCATTTCACTTCAACTCACTCACCTCATTGAACCGCAATCCTTACGTCACCTCACCTCACCTCATCTCCTCACGTCTCCTCACCTCACCTCACCTCACTTCACTTACCTAACCTCTTCTCACTTCACAATTCCTGCTCACCTCACATCCACAACTCCTCACATCACCGCACCTCCTCCTCACCTCATTCACTTCACTTCACAATATTCACCTCACGGTCTCACCTCATGTCACATTACACACCTAAAGTCACCTCCTCACCTCACTTCAAATTTTCATCTCACCCAATGATCCTCACTTCACCTCACTCACTTTACGTCACCACATATCATCACACTCACCTCACGTCATGTCACCTCAATACCTCAATTCACCTCACTTCCTCCCCGAATGACTCACCTCCTCTCATTTCACCACAACTTACCCCCTCCCCTCCTCTCGTAACCTCAATTCCTCCTTAGATCACACTTCATTTCTCTTCATCAAATATAACCACAATAATCAGCACACCTCTTCTCCTCACCACACCTCACCTCACTCTCTTCACGTCCCTTCACCTCACACAAATTCCTCAGCTTAAATAACCTCCACCCTCCTCCTTACCTCACTCCGTTTCACTTCCCTCACCTACCTCTTACCTCAACTCAACTGACCCCTTCTCACCACCAATCACCTCACCTGACAATTTCACCTTACCTCCACTCAATTCCATACTTCACCTGCCCTCCTTCGTTCCTCCTGTCACTTCACCTCACTCACTTCACCTCTTTTCACATGCTCAAAACCTAACATCATTTAATCTCCTCCTCACCTCACTCACCCAACCTCACCTCAATCCTCCCCTCACCTCACTTCATCAAGTCATCTCAACTCACCTCCGCTTCTCACCACACCTCACATCACTAACTAAACCCTTCACCTCACACAAATACCTCAACTCACCTCACTTCCACACCTCCCCGTCCCCTCAAACACATCACTTCTGTAACGGGACCTCACCACAAAGCTCAACTCAATTCACCTCCTCTCCTCACCTCACCATATCATCTTCTCACCACAACTCACCTTATCTCACCTCACCTCACCTTACCACCATTCCTCACCTCCTCACGTCAATGCCCCTCCTCACCTCACTCACCTCATTTACCTCACCTCACCTCACCTCCTATCCCCACCCCAAAAACTTCCTCAACTCTACAAGTCACATCCCCTCACCTCCCCTCACCTCTCACAACTCACCTAACCTCCTCAAATCCTCATCTCACATCACTTCCTCCTAACTTTACTCACTTCACTTCACCCCACTCACCCCACCTCACCACAATCCTCACATCAACTCACTTCCACTTCTAACCACAAGTTACCTCACCTCACTCATTTTACCTTACCTCCACTCACTTCAATACTTCACCTCACCACGTCTGCTCCTCCAGTCACATCACCTCACTCACATCACCTCACTTCACAGGGTGACCTCCTAACATCCTTTAATCTCCTCCTCACCTCACTCACCCCACCTCACCTCAATCCTCAGCTCAACACACCTCATCAAGCCATCTCCTCACCTCATCTCCGCTCCTCAACTCACCTCACTTCACTCACTAACCCACTCTTCACCTGACACCAATTCCTCAACTCACCTCATTCCACACATCCCCCTCCCCTCGCACACTTCACTTCACTTCCCTAATATCACCTCACCACAAACCTCACCTCAATTCACCTCCTCACCTCACCTCACCTTATCATCTTCTCACCACAACTCACCTTACCTCAATTCACCTCACCATACCAGAATTCATTACGTCCTCATGTCAAGTTAAGTGAGGTCAGGGACGTAAAGTGAAGTGAGTGAAGTATGGCCAAAGTGAGGTGACGTGCGTAGGTGAGGAGTTATGGTGAGGTGAGCGGAGGTTACTTGAGCATGTTAAGAAATGATGTGGGTGAGTTGAGTGAGGTTAAGTGACATGAGGAAGTGAGGAGGTGAGGTGATGTGATGAATTGAGGGGAGTTGAAGTAAGGTCAAATGAGTGAGGTGAGGTGAGGTGAGAATAAGAGGAGGTGAGGTGAGAGAAGTGAGGTGAGTTTGGTTATATTGATGTGTGGAAGTGATGTGACCTGAAGAATTGGGCTGATGTGAAGTTAAGTGTAGTGAGTGAGTGAGGTGAATTGAGGAGATGAGGTGAGATGAGATGATGTGAGGAGTTGAGGTGTGGGTAGGATTGTTCTGAGGGGAATTGAGAGAGGGAAGTGTAGTGAGGCTGTTAAATTGGAAGTGACGTGACGTGAGGAGGTGAGGAGCTAAGGTGAGGTGATGTGAGGGGACGTGACATGAGGAGGTGAGGAAGTGTGGTTAGGTGATGTATTGAGGTGAGTTGTGGTGACGTGAGGTGGAAAGGTGACCTGAGTGAGGTGATGTGATTTGAGGAGTTGCGATGACGTGAGGAGGTGAGCCCAAGAAGTATTTAGGTGAGATGAGGTGTGTTGTGTGAGGTGAGTTGAGGAGGTGAGGTGAGGTCGGGATTGAGGTGAGGTTGTTTGAATGAGGTTAGGAGGAGATTACATGATGTTAGGAGGGGTGTAGATTAGGTGAGGTGATGTGAGAGAGGTGAAGTGACATGAGGAAGGGAGGAGGTGAGGTGAGGTAATTGAGGTGAGTGTATTTAAGTTGAAATGTGTGAGGTGAGGTGAGAAAATGAGGAGTTGAAGTGGTGTGAGGATTGAGGTGAAGTGCAATGAGTTATGTGAAGATGATATTACATGAGGTTAGGAGATGAGCAGTTGAGGTGAAGTGAGATGAGTCAGGTGAAGTGAAGTGAGTAAAGTTAGGATGAATTGAGGTGATATGTGCTTGTGAGTAGTTAAGTTGAGTTGAGTGTTTTGAGGGGAGTTGACGTGAGGAGGTGAGGAGGTGAGTTGAGGTGAGGAATTGAGTTGAAGTGAAGTGAGTGAGGTGAGAAGAAGCTGAGGTGACATGAGGAGATTTGGAGGTGAGTTGATGTGTTTAACTGTGGTGAGATGAGGAGAGGTGAAGTGAGGAGGGCTGAGAAGATGAGGTGAGGAGGTGAAGTGAGGTAAGGATTGAGGTGAGAGGAGGTAAGTGAATTGAAGTGGTGTGAGCTGCAAAGGAGTTGAGGTGACGTGATCATGAGAGGTAGTGAGGTGAGGTTAGATGAGGATGTGAGGAGACGTGAGGAGGTCAGTAAATGACGTGAGGTGCAGTGAGGTGAGGTGAGGTGAGGAGAGATGTGAGGAGGTAAGGTGAGGATTGTAGTTAGGTGAGTTGTGAGAAGTGAAATGAGTGAGGTAAGGAAAAAGTGATGTTACATGAGGAAGGGATGAGGTATGGTGGTGTCTGGGGAGGTGACTTGAGGAGGTGAGGAGGTGAGCTGCGGTGATTTGGGTGAAGTGAAGTGACATGAGGAGGTGAGTAGTTGTGGTGAGGTGAAGAATTGAGGTGAGTTGAGGTAAGGTGGAATGAATGATGTGAGGTGATATGAGAAGATGAGGACGTGAGTTGAGGTGAGGTTTGAAGTGAGATGAATTGAGAGAAGTAGAGTGAAGTGAGGAGGAGATGTGCAGATGAGGTGAGCTGAGGAATTGCGTTGAGGTTAAGAGAGGTAAAGTGAGTCAGGTGACGTGCGGTGAGATCGGATGAGTTGCGTTGATGTGAGGAGGTAAGGTGAGTTGAGGTGAGGAATTGAGGTGAGTAGAGCTGACGTGAGGTGAGTGAGATGAGGTGATTTGAGGATTGTAAGTGATTTGACGTGGTGAGGAGAATGATGTGGAATTGAATGGAAAGTTAAGGGATGGTATGGAATGCTGTGGAATGCAACAGAATGTTGTGGAAACGAATAGAATGTTTTGGAAAGGAGTGAAAAGTTAAGGAGTATAATGGAATTTTGTAGACTAGAATGGAATCCTATGCAATAGAATGAAAAGAGTGATTGAAATGGAATGTAATGTGTAATTGAAAGGAAAGTTACGGTATGAAGTGCAATGTTAATAGAACCGAATTTGGAAGAATTGTATGGAAAGTTTGTAAAAGAACGGGAATAATACGTTGGAATGCAATCGAATGGAATTGAAAGGAATGGAATGTTTTGGAACGGATTGGAATGTTTTGCAATTGAATGGAATATTATGGAATGGAATGGAGTGCTGTGGAACGAATTGGAATGTTGTGGAAAGGAATAGAATGTTAGGGAGAGCAATGGAAGGTTAAGGAATGGAATGGAATTTTGTGGATTGGAATGGAATCCTATGAAACAGAGTGAAATAGAATGAATTGGAAAGGAATGTTGTATAATCGAATGGAATGTTATGGTATAAAGGGGAATGTTGATTAATATAACAGAATTTTAAAGAATCGAATGGAATGATAGGTTACAGAATGGGAATAATGTGTTTGAATGGAAACAAATGTAAAGGAGTGGAATTGATTGATGTGGAATTCATTTGGAATGTTAAGGAATGCAATAGAATGCTGTGGAATGCAATGGAATGTTGTCAAAAGGAAAAGAAAGTTGGGGACAGGAATGGAAGGTTAAGGAGTGGAATGGAATTTTGTGTATAGGAATGGAATCATATGCAGAGGAATGAAATAGAATGTTGGAAATGTAATGGAATGTTGTGTAATCAAATGGAATGTTATGGTATGCATGGGAATGATGATTAATAGAACAGAATTTTAATGAATTGCATGGAATATTTTGTAACAGAATATTAATAATGAGTTGGAATGCAGTCGAATGTTATTGAAAGGAATGGAATGTTTTAGAATGCAATGGAAAGTTAAGAAATTGAATTCAATGCCATTTAATGGAAAGGAATGTTGGGCAAAGGTTGCGGAATGGATGGAATTTTGTGTAATGGAATGGAATCTTCTGCAATAGAATGAAATAGAATGATTGAAATGGAATGGGATGCTTTGTAATGAAATGGGATGTTATGGTATGAAGTGGAATGTTGATTAATAGAACCGAATTTTGAGGAATGGAATGGAATGTTAGGTAAAAATTGGAATAACCTTTTTGAATGGATTCTAATGTTATGCAATGGAATGGAATGCTGTGGAATTGAATGGAATGGAATGGAATATTGTTGAATGCAATGGAATGTTGTGGAAATGTATAGAACATTTGCGAAAGGCATGGAAATTAAGGAATGGAATGGAATTTTGTAGTTTGGAATGGAATCATATACAATACAATGGAATAGAATGTTTGAAATGAAATTTGATGCTGTGAAATGGAATTGAATGCTGTTGTATGAAGTGGAATGTTGATTAATAGAACAGAATATTAAAGAATGGAATGGAATGTTAGGTAAAAAACGGGAATAATGCGTTTGAATATAAACGTGTGTTATGGAATGGAATGGAATGTTGTGCAATTGAATGACATATTTGGAATGGAATGGAATGTGCAGAATGCAAAGGAATGTTCTGGAAATGTATAGAACGTTTGGGAAAGGCATGGAAATTAAGGAATGGAATGGAATTATGTGGATTGGAATGGAATGTTATGAAAAAGAATGAAATAGAATGAATTGAAAGGAATATTGTGTAATCGAATATACTGTTATGGTACGAAAGGGAATGTTAATTAATAGAACAGAATTTTAATGAATGGAATGGAATGTTAGGTTACAGAACGGGAATAATGTGTTTGAATGGAATCAAATGTTACGGAATGGAATGGAATGTTGTGGATTTGAATGGAATGATATGGAATGGAATGGAATGCTGTGGAATGCAATGGAATATTGTGAAAAGGAATAGAACGTTGTGAAAAGGAATGGAAATTTAAGGAATGGTATGGAATTTTTTGGATTGGAATGGAATCTTATGAAACAGAATGAAATAGAATGAATTGGAAAGAAATATTGTGTAATCGAATGGAATGTTATGGTACAAAGGGAAATGTTAATTAATAGAACAGAATTTTAATGAATGGAATGGAAAGTTAGGTTACAGAATGGGAATAATATGTTTGAATGGAATCAAATGTTACAGAATGGAATGGAATGTGGAATTGAATGGAATGATAAGGAATTGAATGGAAGGCTGTGGAATGCAATGGAATGTTGTGAAAAGGAATAGAACGTTGGGGAAAGGAACGGAAATTTAAGGAATGGTATGTAATTTTGTGGATTGGAATGGAATCTTATGAAACAGAATGAAATAGAATGTTTGAAATGGAATGTAATATTGTGTAATCAAATGGAATGTTATTGTGTGAAGGGGAATGTTGATTAATAGAACAGAATTTTAATGAATGGATTGTAAGGTTTGGTTACAGAGCGGGAATAATGTGTTTGAATGCAAAAAATATTACGGAATGGAATTGAATGTGTGGAATTCAATGGAATGTTAAGGAATGTAATGGAATGCGGTGGAATGCAATGGAATGTTGTGGAAAGGAATAGAAAGTTGGAGACAGGAATGGAAGGTTACGGAGTGGAATGGAATTTTGTAGATTGGAATGGAATCATATGCAGTAGAATGAAACAGAATGTTTGAAATGTAATGGAAATTTGTGTAATCAAATGTAATGTTAGGGAATGAATTGGAATGTTGGTTAATAAAGCAGAATGTTAATGAATGGCATGGAATATTTTATAACAGAATGTGAGTAATGTTTTGGAATGGATTCGCATGTTGTGGAATGGAGTGGAATGTTATGAATGCAATGGAAAGTTATGGAATGAATGCAATGCCGTTTAATGGAATGGAATGTTGTGGAAAGGTTCCAGAATGGAATGGAATTTTGTGTATTGGAATGGAATCTTATGCAATAGAATGAAATAGAATGTCTGAAAAAGAATGAGACGTTGTGAAATGGAATGGAATGTTATGGTATGAAGTGGAATGTTGATAAATAGAACTGAATTTTAAAGAATAGAATGGAATGTTACGTGAAAGAATGGGAATAATGTGTTTGAATGGAATCAATGTTATGCACTGGAATTGAATGTTCTGGTATTGAAAGGAACGTTAAGGAATGGAATGGAATGCTGTGGATTGCAATGGCATGTTGTGGAAAGGAATAGAACGTTGGGGAAAGGAATTTGAGGTTAAGGAATGGAATGGAATTTTGTGGATTGGAATGTTATGCAATAGAATAAAATAGAATGTTTTAAGTGGAATGGAATGTTGTATAATGGAATTGAACGTTATGGTATGAAGTGGAATGTTTATTAATGGAACCGAATTTTGTAGAATGGAATGGAATGGTAGGTAACAGAATGGGAATAATGTTTTGGAATGGAATTGAATGTTATGGAATGAAATGGATTCTTGTGCAATGCAATGGAATGTAGTGGAAAGGAATAGAATGTTAAGGAAAGCAATGGAACATTAAGGAATGGAATGGAATATTATGGAATTGAATGTAATGCTTTGGAATGGAACTGAATGTTGGGGAAAGGAATAGAATTTTGGGGAAAGGAAAGAAAGGTTAAGGAATGAAATGCAATTTTGTGGTTTGGAATGGGATCTTATGCAATACAATGAAATAGAATGTTTGAAAAAGAAAGGAATATGGTGTAATCGAATGGAACGTTATGGGATGATGTGGAATGTAGAGTAGTAGAACCTAATTGTAATGAATTGAATGGAATTTTGTGGAATTGAATGGAATTTGGTGGAATGCTATGCAATGTTGTGGAAAAGAATAGAATGGTGAGGAAAGGAATGAAAGGCTAAGGAATGAAATGGAATTTTGTGGAATGGAATGGAATGTTACGCAATAGAATAAAATAGAATATTTTAAGTGGAATGGAAGGTTGTGTAATGGAATTGACCGTTATGGTATGAAGTGGAATGTTTATTAATGGAATTAAATTTTGAAGAATGGAATAGAATGGTAGGTAACAGTATGGGAATAATGTTTTGGAATGGAATTGAATGTTATGGAATGAAATGTAATGTTGTGGAATTGAATGGAATCTTATGGAATGGAATGGAATGATGTGGAATGCAATGAAATGTAGTGGAAAGGAATAGAATGTTAGGGAAAGCAATGGGACGTTAAGGAATGGAATGGAATTTTTTGGATTGGAATGGAATCTTATGGATTGGAATGAAATAGAATGTTTTAAATGGAACAGAGTGTTGTTGAATGGAAAGGAATGTTATGATATGAAGTACAATGTTGAATAATAGAACCGAATTTTGAAGAATGGAATATAATGTTACATAAAAATCGGAATAAAATATTCGAATTGAGTCGAATGTTGTGGAATGGAATGCTATGTTGTGGAATGGAAAGGAATGATGTGAATATAACAGAATGTTGTGGAAAGGAATAGAGTGTTTGGAAAGGAATGGAAGTTAAAGGAATGGAATGGAACTTTATGGATTGGAATGGAATTTTATGGAATGGATGAAAGAGAATGTTCAAAATGGACTGGAATGTAGTATAATCGAATGGAATGCTATGGTGTGAAGTGCAATGGTGATTAATAGAACCGAATTTTGAAGAATGTTATGGAATGTTTTGTAAAAGAATGGGAATAATATGTTGGAATGGAATCGAATGGAATAAAAAGGAATGGAAAATTTTGGAATGGAATGGACAGTTGTTGAATTGAATGGGATGCTGGGGAATGCAATCGAATGTGGGGGTAAGAATAGAATATTACGGAAAGCAATGGGAGGTTAAGGAATGGCATTGAATTTTTTGTATTGGAATGGAATCTTATGCAAATAATGAAATAGAATGAATTGGAAAGGAATGTTGTGTAATTGAATGAGTGTTATACTATGAAGTGGAATATAGATTTATAGGTCCAAATTTTAATGAATGGAATGGAATGTTACGCAACAGAACGGGAATAATGTGTTGGAACGGAATCGAATGTAATATCATGGAGTGGAATATTTTGGAATACAATGGAAATTTATGGAATGGAATGGAATGCTGTGGAATGCATTGGAATGGTGACGAAAAAATAGAATGTTATGGAATTGAATGGAATGTTATGGAATTGAATGCAAGGCTGTGGAATGAAATGGAATGTTGTGGAAAGGTTACAGAATGGAATGGCATTTTGTGGATTGGAATGGAATCTTATGCTATAGAAAGAAATAGAATGTTTGAAATGCAATGGGAAGCTGTGAAATGGAATGGAATGTTACGGTATGAAGTGGAAGGTTGATTAAAAGAGCTGAATATTAAAGAATGGAATGAAATGTTAGGTGAAGGAACGGGAAAAATGTGTTTGAATGGAATCGAAAGATATGGAAAGGAATGGAATGTTTTTGAATTGAATGGAATGATATGGGCAGGAATGGAATACTGTGAAATGCAGTAAAATGTTGTGAAAGAAATAGAAAGTTGTGGAAAGGAATGGCGTGTGAAGGCATGCAATGGGAATTTGTGGATTGGAATGTAAAGTTATGCAATTGAATGAAATACAGTGTGTTATGGAATGGAATTTTATGGCATGAGTTGGAATGTTGATTAAAAGAACCGGATTTTGAAGGATGGAATGCAATATTAGGTAATAATCGGAATAATGTGTTCGAATGGAGTCGAAAGTTATGGAATGGAATGCTATGTTGTGAAATGGAACGGAATGCTGTGGAATGGAATGCAATGTTGTGGAAAGGAATAGAGTGTTGGGAAATGAATGGAAGTTGAAGGAATGGATTGGAATTTTGTTAATTAGAATGGAATCTTAGGTAAGAGATTGAAATAGAATGTTGGAAATGGAGTGGAATGTTGTATAATCTAATGGAAAGTTATTGTATGAAGGGCAGTGTTTATTAATAGAACCTAATTTTGAAGAATGGAATGGGACGTTAGGTTACAGAATGGGAATAATGTGTTTCAATGGAAAAAATGTTACAGAATGGAATTCAATTATGTGGAGTTAAATGGAATGTTAAGAAACGGTATGTAATGCTGTGGAATACAATGGAATGTTGTGGAAAGGAAAGGAATGTTTCGGAACCGAATGGAAAGTTAAGGAGTATAATGGAATTTTGCCGACTAGAATGGAATCCTATGAAATAGAATGAAAAAGAGTGCTTGAAATGGAATGGAATGTTGTTTAATCGAATGGAATATGATGGTATGAAGTGCAATGTTAATAGAACGAATTTTGAAGAATGTTATGGAATGTTTTGTAAAAGAATGGGAATTATGTGTTGGAATGGAATCAAATGGAATGGAAAGGAATGGAATATTTTACAATGCAATGGAATATTCTTGAAAGAATAGAATGTTAGGGAAAGCAATGGAATGTTAAGGAATGGAAGGGAATTTTGTGGATTGGAATGGATTCTTATGAAACTGAATGAAATAGAATGAATTGGAAAGGAAGGTTGTGTAATAGAATGGAATGTTACGGTATAAAGGGTAATATTGTTTAATAGAACAGAATTTTATTGAATGGAAAGGAATGTTAGTTTACAGAAGGGGAATAATGTGTTTGAATGAAATCAAATGTTATGGATTGGGATGGAATGTTGTGGAATTGAATGGAATATTACCGAATTAAAAGGAATGATGTGGAATGCAGTGGAATGTTGTGGAAAGTAATAGAGTGTTGGGAAAGGCATGGAAGTTTGAGGAATGGAATGGAATTTTGTGGATTGGAATGGAATTTTATGGAATGGAATGAAATAGAATGTTTGAAATGGAGTATAATGTCGTATAATCGAATGGAATTTTATGGTATGAAGTGCTATGTTGATTAATAGAACCGAATTTTGTAGAATGGAATGGAATGTTAGGCTACAGAACGTGAATAATGTGTTTCAATGGAAACAAATATTACAGAATGGAATTGAATGATGTGGAATTGAATGGAATGTTAAGGAATGGTATGGAATGCTGTGGAATGCAATGGAATGTTGTGGAAAGGAATAGAATGTTTCGGAAAGGAGTGGAAAATTAAGAAGTATAATGGAATTTTGTGGACTAGAATGGAATCCTATGGAATAGAATGAAAAAGAGTGTTTGAAATGGAATGAAATGTTGTGTAATCGAATGAAATGTTACTGCATGAAGTGCAATGTTAATAGATCCGAATTTGGAACAATGGTATGGAATGCTTTGTAAAAGAATGGGAATAATATGTTGGAATGCAATCACATGGAATTGAAAGGAAAGGAATATTTTGGAATGGATTGGAATGTTTTGCAATTGAATGGAATATTACGGAACTGAATGGAGTGCTGTGGAACGCAATGGAATGTTGTGGAAAGGAATAGAATGTAAGGGAGAGCAATGGAAGGTAAAGGAATGGAATGGAATATTGTGGAATGGAATGGAATCTTATGAAACAGAGTGAAATAGAATGAATTGGAAAGGAATGTTGTGTAATTGAATGGAATGTTATGGTATAAACGGGAATGTTGATTAATATAACAGAATTTTAAAGAATCGAATGGAATGTTAGGTTATAGAATGGAAAAAACGTGTTTGAATGGAAACAAATGTAACGGAGTGGAATTGAATGATGTGGAATTCAATGGAATGATAAGGAATGTAATGGAATGCTGTGGACTGCAATGGAATGTTGTCTAAAGGAAAAGAAAGTTGGGGACAGGAATGAAAGGTAAAGGAGTGGAATGGAATTTTGTCTATAGGAATGGAATCTTATGCAGTAGAAAGAAATAGAATGTTTGAAATGTAATGGAATGTTGTGTAATCAAATGGACTGTTATGGTATGAATGGGAATCATGATTAATAGAACAGAATTTTAATGAATGGCATGGAATATTTTGAAACAGAATGTGAATAATGTGTTGGAATGCAACCGAATGTTATGAAATGGAATGGAATATTTTGGAATGCAATGGAAAGTTAAGGAATTGAATTCAGTGCGATTTAATGGAAAGGAATTTTGGGGAAAGTTTGCGGAATGGATGGAATTTTGTGTATTGAGATGGAATCTTATGCAATAGAATGAAATAGAATGTTTGAAATTGAACAGGATGCTGTAAAATGGAATGGAATGCTTTGGTACGAAGTGGAATGTTGATTAATGGAACCGAATATTAAAGAATGGAATGGAGTGTTAGGTGAAAGAATGGCATATTGTCTTTGAATGGAATAGAAAGTTACGGAATGACATGCAATGATGTGGAATTGAATGGAATGTTATGGACAGCAATGGAATGCCGTGGAACGAAATGGAATGTTGTGGAAAGCAATAGAAAGTTGGGGAAAGGAATGGAAGGTGAAGGAATGGAATGGAATTCTGTGGATTGAAATGGAATGTTATGCAATAGAAGGAAATAGAATGTTTTAAATGAAATGGATTGTTGTTGAATGGAAAGGAATGTTATGGTATGTAGTGGAATGTTGATTAATCGAACGGAATTTTGAAAAATGGAATGGAATGTAAGGTAATAATCAGAATAGCGTGTTTGAATGGAGTTGAATGTTGTGGAATGGAATGCTATGTTGTGGAATGGAATGAAATGCTGTGGAATGGAATAGAATGTTGGGGTAAGGAATGAAATGTGAAGTAATGGAATTCAATTTTGTGGATTGGTATGGAATCTTCTGCAATAGAATGAAATAGAAGATTGAAATGGAATGGGAAGCTGTGAAATAGAATTAAATGTTATGTTATGAAGTGGAATGTTGATTAATAGAACTGAATATTAAAGAATGGAACGAAATGTTAGGTGAAATACGGAAATAATGTGTTTGAAATGAAACGAAAGTTATGGAATGGAATGCAATATTGTTGAATTGAATGGAAAGTTATGGATAGGAATGGAATGCTGTGGAACGTAATGAAATGTGGAAAGCAAAAGAAAGTTGGGGAACGAAATGGAGGGTGTAGGAATGCAAAGGAATTTTGTGCATTGGAATGGAATGTTATGCAATTGAATGAAATGGGGTGTTGTGTTATGGAATGGAATGTTATGGTATGAAGTGGAATGTTGATTAATAGAACCAAATTTTGAAGAATGGAATGGATTTTAGGTAATAATCAGCATAACGTGTTCGAATGGAGTTGAATGTTATGGAATGCAATGCTGTGAATGGAATGGAATATTTTGGAAAGGAATAGAGTGTTGGGAGAGGAATGGAAGTTAAAGGAATGGAATGGAATTTTGTGGACTGGAATGGAATATTAAGGAATAGAATGAAATAAAATGTTTGAAGTGGAGTGGAATGTTGTATAATCGAATTAAATGTTATGGTATGAATTGCAATATTGATTAATAGAACCGAATTTTGAAGAATGGAAATGAATGTTAGGTTAGAGAACGGGAATAATGTGTTTCAATGGAAACAAATGTTACATAGTGGAATTGAATGATGTGAAATTGAATGGAATGTTAAGTAAGGGAATTCAATTTTGTGGATTCGTATGGAATCTTCTGCAATAGAATGAAATAGAATGATTGAAATGGAATGGGATGCTGTGAAATGAAAGGGGATGTTATGGCATGAAGTGGAATGTTGATTAATAGAACCGAAATTTGAGGAATGTAATGGAATGTTAGGTAAAATTGGAATAACGTTTTTAAATTGATTCGAATGTTATGCAATGCAATGAAATGCTGTGGAATTGAATGGAATGGAATGGAATATTGTTGAAAGCAGTGGAATGTTGTAGAAAGGAATGGAATGTTGGGAAAGGAATGGAAGATTAAGGAATAGAATAGAATTTTGTGGATTGGAATGGAATCTTAAACAATAGAATGGAATAGAATGGGCAGACATCTGGGAAGATAGCGGTGTGAGCAGGGCGGCAGAAATCTCCTCCCAACACTATATTTATCTACGAAAACACAGAAAATACATCTATTCCTAAAAGAGAGACGAGAATACACAGGAAAGCGCACAGCGTGCAGCTACATACGAGAGGAATCGGCACCGCAAGAGGCGGGTAAGATACGGAGCTTCGACCCAGGGTGACCCAAGCACACCCCCAAACCAGCGCACCGGCGGGAGGAGAGGATTCAGAGCTGGGAGGGAGTGGAAGTACACCCCGCGAAGTAGCCAGCCATGGTGATCTGCGCGGGGAGAGCTGACCCACATTGGGCAGTGCAGCAGAGACTGGAGAGACACAGGGGAAGGATCTGAGTTGGGAACGCGCCAGGGTGCTTGCAGCCGTCTCCCGGGCAGGGAAAAATAAGCGCGTGCTGTCTTCAGCGGTCTTAAAGAGACAGAAGCCCAGTGGAGGAGCCGGATCACCCCAGCACACTCAGCGCAGCAGGCTGGGAGTCCTGGGGAGTTTCAGACGCCTTAGCTGGTGATGGAGGAAGCATAGCCATACTTAGCACTTCTCACTGAGATCAACAGCCCCCTATTCGTTCCCACCCCTGCCAGAGCGATAAAGGGCCCTGCAGAGTGGCACAGTCACAGCTATGGAATAGTGGGGCATTAGCGCCACCTAGAGCATTGCCACAGAATTTACTTCCGGTGGGCAAATTTTGTTTTTTGTTTTCTTTTGTTTTTTGTTTTGTTTTTTTTTTCTTTTCTTCTTTTTTCTTTTTATCTTTTTCTTTCTTTATTTTCTCTTTTTTTCTTCTCTTTTTAAAGTATTAAAGAGCCCGCCTGACACAGGTGACAACTATCAGTGACCAATTCTACAGCGATGAAAAGACAGAGGAATATGGTTCAGAGCAAAATCAACCAGACAACCCCAGAGAGGGAGTCTAAAGGGATGGAAATGCACAGCCTCCCTGAAAAAGAATTCAGAATAAAAGTCATAACCATCCTGATGGACCTACAGAGAAATGTGCAAGAGCTGGGGGAGGAAGGGAGGGAACTGAGGAAAGACAATACAGAAATCAGACAAGCGATCGATGGGCTTAACAGCAGAATGGATGAGATGCAAGAGACTGTTAATGGAATAGAAAACAGAGAAGAGGAGTACAGAGCAGCTGAGGCAGAGAGAGATAAAAGGATTTCTAGGAATGAAAGAATATTAAGAGAACTGTGTGACCAATCCAAACGTAATATTATTCGCATTATTGGAGTACCAGAGGAAGAAGAGAGAGAGAAAGGGATAGAAAGTGTCTTTGAAGAAATAAATGCTGAGAACTTTCCCTCGCTGGGCAAGGAAGTAGTCTCGCAGTCCACTGAAGCTCACAGATCTCCCAACACAAGGGACCCAAGGAAGACAACACCAAGACACATAATAATTAAGATGGCAAACATCAAAGATAAAGACAGTGTATTAAAGGCAGCTACAGAGAGGAAAATGATCACCTACAAAGGAAAACCCGTCAGACTATCATCAGTCTTCTCAACAGAAACCTTACAGGCCGGAAGAGAATGGCATGATATATTTAACGTTATGAAACAGAAGGGCGTCGAACCAAGAATATTGTATCCAGCACGATTATCATTTAAATATGATGGAGGGATTAAACAATTTCCAGATAAACAAAAGTTGAGAGAGTTTGCCTCTCATAAACCACCAATACAGGATATCTTAAATGGACTGCTCTAGAGGGAAGCACACCTAAGGTTAAAAAGATGTCACCAGCGAAAATAAAATCATAGCAAAGAAAGCAGACCACCCAAATACAAACTAAAGGCAAAGAATAAAACACCGATTATAGAAAGAATGGAGGAGGAGGAATAAGAAGGGAGAGAAAGAAAGAAACATCAGACTGTGTTTACAATAACTTAACAAGAAAGTTAAGTTAGATTTTTAGATATTAAAGAAGCAACACTTGAACACCTGGTAACCAAGAATCTAAAGCCAGCAATGGCAATAAGTACATACCTATCAATAATCACCCTAAACGTAAATGAACAGAATGCATCAATCAAAAGACACAGAGTAACAGAATGGATAAAAAAGCAAGAACCATCTATATGCTGCCTACAAGAAACTCACCTCAAGTCCAAAGATATACACAGCCTAAAGGTGAAGGGATGGAAAAAGTTATTTCATGCAAAGAACAAAGAGAAAAAAGCAGGTGTTGCAGTACTTGTATCAGACAAAATAGACTTCAAAATGAAGAAAGTAGCAAAAGATAAAGAAGGACATTAAATAATGATAAAGTGGTCAGTCCAACAAGAAGATATAACCATTATAAATATATATGCACCCAACACAGGTGCGCCAGCATATGTGAGACAAATACTAACAGAATTAAAGGAGGAAATTGACAGCAATCCATTCATATGAGGAGACTTCAACACACCACTCACTCCAGAGGACAGATCAACCAGACAGAAAATAAGTAAAGACACAGAGGCACTGAACAACACACTAGAACAGATGGACCTAACATACATCTAGAGAACTCTACACACAAAAGCAACAGGATACACATTCTTCTCAAGTGCACATGGAACATCTTCCAGAATAGACCACATACTAGGGCACAAAAAGAACCTCAGTAATATAAAAAAATATTGAAATCCTCCCAAACAACTTCTCAGATCACCAAGGTATAAAACTAGAAATAAATTTTAGAAAGAAATCAAAAAGGCTCACAAATACATGGAGACTTAACAACCCTCTCCTAATTAAACAATGGGTTAACGACCAAATCAAAACAGAAATCAAAGACTATATGGAGACTAATGACAACAACAACTTCTGTGGGATGCAGCAAAGGCAGTTTTAAGAGGAAAGTATATTGCAATCCAGGCCAAATTAAAGAAAGAAGAACATTCCCAAATGACAAGCCTAAAGACACAATTACTGAAATTGGAAAAAGAAGAACAAATGAGGCCCAAAGTCACCAGAAGTAGGGACATAATAAAGATTAGAGAAGAAATAAATAAAATTGAGAAGGATAAAACAATTGAAAGAATCAATAAAAAGAAGAGCTTGTTCTTTGAAAAAATAAACAAAATAGATAATCACCTATCCAGACTCATTAAGGGAAAAAGAGAATCTACACACCTAAACACAATCAGAAATGAGAAGGGAAAAATGACGACAGACCCGACAGAAATACAAACAATCATAAGAGAATATTATGAGAATCTATATGCTAACAAGCTGGAAAACATAGAAGAAATGGACAACTTCTTAGAGAAATACAACCTTCCAAGACTGACCTACTAAGAAACAGAAAAACTAAACAGACCAATCACCAGTGACCAAATCGAATTGGTAATCAAAAAACTACCCAAGAACAAAACCCCGGGCCTGATGGATTCACCTCTGAATTCTACCAGACATATAGAGAAGAAATACCACCGATTCTCCTTAAAGTTTTCCAAAAAATAGAAGAGGAGGGAATATTTCCAAACTCATTCTATGAAGCCAGGATCACTCTAATACCAAAACCGGGCAAAGACATCACCAAAAAAGAAAATTAGAGACCAATAACCCTGATGAACTTAGATGCAAAAATACTCAACAAAATATTAGCAAACTGAATTCAAAAATACATCAAGAGAATCATACACCATGATCAAGTGGGATTCATCCCAGGGATGCAAGGACGGAACAGCATTCGAAAATCCATAAATATCATCCACCATATCAACAAAAAGAAGAACAAAAACCACATGATCATTTCCGTAGATGCTGAAAAAGCATTTGACAAAATTCAGCATCCATTCCTGATTAAAACTCTCAACAAAATGGGTATAGACGGCAAGTGCCTCAACATCATAAAGGCTATATATGACAAACCTACAGCTAACATCATACTTAACAGCGAGACGCTGAAAGCTTTTCATCTAAGATCAGGAAGAAGACAGGGATGACCACTCTCTCTACTGTTATTCAACATAGTACTGGAGGTCCTAGCCACAGCAATCAGACAATACAAAGACATACAAGGCATCCAGATTGGTAAAGAAGAATTCAAATTATCACTAATTGCAGATGACATGATACTGTATATAAAAAACCCTAAAGACTCCATTCCAAAACTACAAGAACTAATATCTGAATTCAGCAAAGTTGCAGGATACAAAATTAACACACAGAAATCTGTTGCTTTCCTATACAATAATGATGAACTAACACAAAGAGAAATCAGAAAAACAATTCCATTCACAATTGCATCAAAAAGAATAAAACACCTAGGAACAAACATAACCAAGGAAGTGAAAGACCTTTACTCTGAAAACCACAGACACTCCAAAGAGAAATTAAAGAGGACACTAACAAATGGAAATGCATCCCGTGCTCTTGGCTAGGAAGAATAAATATTGTGAAAATGGCTATACTACCTAAAGCAATCTTCAGATTCAATGCAATCCCTATCAAAGTACCAACAGCTTTCTTCAATGAACTGGAACAAATTATTCTAAAATTCATATGGAACCACAAAAGACCCTGAATAGCTAAACCAATCCTGAGAAGGGGGAATAAAACAGGGGGAATTACAGTCCCTGACTTCAAGCTCTACTACAAAGACACAGTAAACAAGACCATTTGGTATTGGCACAAAAACAGACCCACAGACCAGTGGAACAGAATAGAAAATCCAAACATTAACCCAAACATATACAGTCAATTGATATATGATAAAAGTGCCAGGGATATACAATGGGGAGATGACAGCCTCTTCAGCAGCTGGTTTTGGAAAAACTGAACAGCTACATGTAAGAGAATGAAACTGGACTACACTCTAGCCCCATACACAAATGTAAACTCAAGGTGGATCAAAGACTTGAATGTAAGTCATGAAACCATAAAACTCTTAGAAAAAAATACCGGCAAAAATCTCTTGGACCTAAACATGAGCAACTTCTTCATGAACATAACTCCGCAGGCAAGGGAAACAAAAGCAAAAATGAACAAATGGGACTATATCACCCTGCAAAGCTTCTTTACAGCAAAGGAAACCATCAGTAGAACAAAAAGACATCCTACAGTATGGGAGAATATATTCATAAAAAACATATCTGATAAATGGTTGACATCCAAAATATATAAAGAACTCATGCACCTTAACAAACAGAAAGCAAATAATCCAATTAAGAAATGGGCAGAGGACATGAATAGACACTTCTCAAAAGAAGAATTTCAGATGGCCAACAGGCACATGAAAAGATGCTCCACATCGCTAATCATCAGAGAAATGCAGATTAAAACCACAATGAGATATCATCTCACACCAGTGAGGATGGCCAACATCCAAAACACAAACAACAACAAATGTTGACGAGGATGTGGAGAAAAGGGAACCTTCCTACACTGCTGGTGGGACTGCAAATTAGTTCAACCATTGTGGAAAGCAGTATGGAGGTTCCTCAAAAAACTCAAAATAGAAATACCATTTGACCCAGGAATTCCACTCCTAGGAATTTACCCTAAGAATGCAGCAGCCCAATTTGAAATGGACAGATGCACCCCTATGTTTATTGCAGCACTATTTACAATAGCCAAGAAATGGAAGCAACCTAAGTGTCCATCAGTAGATGAATGGATAATGAAGAAGTGGTACATATACACAATGGAATATTATTCAGCCATAAGAAGAAAACAAATCCTACGATTTGCAACAACATGGATGGAGCTAGAGGGTATTATGCTCAGTGAAATAAGCCAAGCCGAAAAACACAAGTATCAAATGATTTCACTAATATGTGGAGTATAAGAACAAAGAAAAAATACTGAAGGAACAAAACAGCAGCAGACTGACAGAACCCAAGAACGGACTAATAGTTACCAAAGGGAAAGGGACTGGGGAAAATGGGCGGGAAGGGAGGGATAAGAGGGAAATGGGGCATTACAATTAGCAGATGTAATGTTTGGAGGGCACGGGGAGGGAAGTACAACTCAGAGAAAAAAGTAGTGATTCTATAGCATCTCCCTGCACTGATGGACGGTGACTGTAATGGGGTTGGTGGGGGGGACCTGATGAAGGGGTAGTTTAATAATCGTAATATTGCACATGTATTTCTAAATTAATGATAATAAAATAAATTATAATAAAAAAAGAATGGGATAGAATGTTTGAAATGGAATTTGATGCTGTGAAATGGAATTGAAAGCTATTGTGTGAAGTGGAATGTTGATTAATAGAACAGAATATGAAAGAATGGAATCGAATGTTAGGTACAAAACGGGAATAATGTGTTTGAATATAAACAAAAGTTAATGAATGGATTGGAATGCTGTGGAATTGAATGACTTGTTTGGAATGGAATAGAATGTGCGGAATGCAGTGGAATGTTCTTGAAATGTATAGAACGTTTGGGAAAGGCATGGCAATTAAGGAATGGAATGGAATTTTCTGGATTGGAATGGAGTCTTATGAAACAGAATGGAATAGAATGAATTGGAAAGGAATATTGTGTAATCGAATGGACTGTTATGGTACAAAGGGGAATGTTAATTAATAGAACAGAATTTTAATGAATTGAATGGAATGTTAGGTTACAGTAATCAATGTTTTTTACAAATGTTAGAATGGAATGGAATGTTGTGGAATTGAATGGAATGATACGGAATAGAATGGAATGCTGTGGAATGCAATGGAATTTTGTGGAAAAGAATAGAACGCTGGGGAAAGGAATGGAAGTTAAAGGAATGGAATGGAACTTAGTGGATTGGAAAGGAATGTTATGGAATGGATGAAAGAGAATGTTCAAAATGGACTGGAATGCAGTATAATCGAAGGAAATGTTATGGTGTGAAGTGCAATGTTGATTGATAGAACCGAATTATGAAGAATGGAATGGAATGTTTTGTAAAAGAATGGGAATAATGTGTTGGAATTGAATAGAATGGAATAGAAAGGAATGCAATAATTTGGAATGCAATGGAATTTTTGGAATTTAATCGGATGCTGGGGAATGCAATGGAATGTAGGGGAAAGAATAGAATATTAGGGAAAGCAATGGGAGGTTAAGGAATGGAATGGAATTTTTTAGATTCGAATGGAATCTTATGCAAATAATGAAATAGAATGAACGGGAAAGGAATGTTATGTAATTGAATGAGTGTTATACTATGAAGTGGAATATAGATTTATAGGTCCAAATTTTAAAGAATGGAATGGAATGTTATGCAACAGAATCGGAATAATGTGTTGTAATGGAATCGAATGTAATGGCATGGAATGGGATATTTTGGAATGCAATGGAAATTTATGGAATTGAATGGAATGATGTGGAATGCAGTGGAATGTTGATGAGAAAATAGAATGTTATGGAATTGAATGGAATGCTATAGAATTGAATGTAAGAATGTGGAATGAAATTCAATGTTGTGGAAAAGTTGCAGAGTGGAATGGAATTTTGTGGATTTGAATGGAATCTTATGCTATAGAAAGAAATAGAATGTTTTAAATGGAATGGGATGCTATAAAATGAAATGGAATGTTATGGTATGAAGTGGAATGTTGATTAAAAGAACTGAATATTAAAGACTGGAATGACATGTTAGGTGAAAGAAAGGGAATAATGTGTTTGAATGGAATCGAAAGTTATGGAATGGCATGGAATATTTTTGAATTGAATGGAATGTTATGGACAGGAATGGAATACTGTGAAATGCAATGGAATATTGTGAAAACAATAGAAATTTGGGGAAAGGAATGGCGTGTGGAGGCATGCAATGGAAATTTGTGGATTGGAATGGAATGTTATGCAATTGAATGAAATACAGTGTTGTGTTATGGAATGGAATGGTACGGTATGCATTGGAATGTTGATTAATAGAGCCGAATTTTGAAGAATGGAATGCAATGTTAGGTAATAATCGGAATAACGTGTTCGAATGGAGTCAAATGTTATGGAATGGATTGCTATGTTGTGGAATGGAATGGAATTCTGTGGAATGGAATGGAATCTTGTGGAAAGGAGTAGAGTGTTGGGAAATGAATGGAAGTTGAAGCAATGGAATGGAATTTTGTGGATTGGAATGGAATCTTATGAAACAGTGAAATAGAATGAATTGGAAGGAATGTTGTGTAATAGAATGGAATGTTATGGTATAAAGGGTAATGTTGATTAATAGAACAGAATTTTAAAGAATCGAATGGAATGTTAGGTTACAGAATGGGAATAATATGTTTGAGTGGAAACAAATGTAACGGAGTGGAATTGAATGTTGTGGAATTCAATGGAATGTTAAGGAATGTAATGGAATGCTGTGGAATGCAATGGCATGTTGTGGAAAGGAAAAGAAAGTTTGGGACAGTAATGGAAGGTTAAGGAGTGGAATGGAATTTTGTGTATTGGAATGGAATCGTATGCAGTAGAAAGATATAGAATGTTTGAAATGTAATGGAATGTTGTGTAATCAAATGGAATATTATGGTATGAATGGGAATGATTAATAGAACAGAATTTTAATGAATGGCATGGAATATTTTGTAACAGAATTTGAATAATGAGTTCAAATGCAGTCGAATGTTATGGAATGGAATGGAATATTTTGGAATGCAATGGAAAGTAACGGAATTGAATTCAATGCCGCTTAATGGAATGGAATGTCGGGGAAAGGTTAAGGAATGGATGGAATTTTGTGTATTGGAATGCAATCATATGCAATAGAACGAAATAGAATGATTGAAATGGAATGGGATGCTGTGAAATGGAATGGAATGCTTTGGTATGAAGTGTAATGTTGATTAATGGAACTGAATATTAAAGAATGGAATGGAATGTTAAGTGAAAGAACGGGAATAATGTGATTTATTAGAAGAGAAAGTTACGAAATGGCATGGAATGATGTGGAATTGAAGGGAATGTTATGGACAGGAATGGAATGCTGTGGAATGCAATGGATTGTTGTGGATAGTGATAGAAATTTGGGGAAAGGAATGGATGGTGAAGGAATGGAATGGAGTTTTGTAGATTGGAATGGAATATTATGCAATCGAATGACATAAAATGTTCTGTTATGGAATGGAATGTTCAGTTATGAAGTGCAATGTTGATTAATAGAACCGAATTTTGGAGAATGGAATGGAATGTGAGGTAACAATCAGAATAACTTGTTCAAATGGAGTCGAATGTTATATAATGGAATTCTACGTTGTGGAATGGAATGGAATGCTGTTGAATGGAATGGAATGTGGTGGAAAGGAATAGATTGTTACGAAAGGAATGGAAGTTAAAAGAGTGGAATGGAATTTTGTGGATTGGAATGGAGTCTTATGGAATAGAATGAAATAGAATTATTGAAATGGAATGGAATGTTGTATAATAGAATGGAATGTTATGGTATGAAGGTCAATGTTGATTAATGGAACCGAATTTTGAAGAATGGAATGGAATGATAGGTTACAGAACAGGAATAATGTGTTTCAATGGAAACAAACGTTACAGAATGGAATTGAATGTTGTGGAATTGAAATGAATGTTAAAGAGTGGAATGCCATGCTGTGGAATGCAATGGAATGTTGTGGAAAGGAACGGAAAGTTAAGGAGTATAATGGAATTTTGTGGATTAGAATGGAATCCTATGCAATAGAATGATAAAGAGTGTTTGAAACGTATGGAATGTCGTGTAATCGAATGGAATGTTATGGTATGAAGTGCAATGTAGATTTATAGAACCGAGTTTTGAAGAATGGTATGGAATGTTTTGTAAAAGAATGGGAATAAAGTGTTGGAACGGAATCAAATGGAATGGAAAGGAATGGAATGTTTTGGAATGCAATGGAATATTGTGGAAAGAATAGAACGTTAGGGAAACCAATGGAATGTTGTGGAAAGCAATGGAATTTTGTGGAAAGGAATAGAATGTTAGGGAAAGCAATGGAAGGTAAAAGAATGGAATGGAATTATGGATTGGAATGGAATCTTATGAAATAGAATGAAATAGAAAGAATTGGAAAAGAATGTTGTGTAATCGAATAGAATGTTATGGTATAAAGGGGAATGTTGATTAATAGAACAGAATTTTAATGAATGAAATGGGATGTTAGTTTACAGAACGAGAATAATGTTTTTGAATGGAATTGAATGTTATGGAATGCAGTGGACTGATGTGGAATTGAATGGAATGTTACCGCATGGAATGGAATGCTGTGGAATGCAATTGAATAATGTGGGAAGGAGTAGAACATTGGGGATAGTTATTGAAAGTTAAGGAGTAGTATGGAATTTTGTGGATTTGAATGGAATCTTATGAAACAGAATGAAATAGAATGAATTGGGAAGTAATGTTGTGTAAACGAATGGAATGTTATGCTATGAAGGGGAGTGTTGATTAACAGAAATAGTTTTTAAAGAATGGTTTTGAATGTTTTGTAAAAGAATGGGAATAAACCGTTGTAATGGAACCAAATGTTATGGAATGGAATGGAATGCTGTTGAATTGAATGGAATGTTACGAAATGGAATGGAATGATGTGGAATGAAATGGAAAGTAGTGGAAAGGTATATATTCTGGGGAAAGGCATGGAAGGTCAAGGAAGACAATGGAATTTTGTGGATTGGAATGGAATCCTATGCAATAGAATAAACTACAATGTTTGAAACGGAATGGTGTTTTGTGTAATCGAATCAAATGATATTGTGTGAAGTGTAATGTTGATTAATAGAACCAAATTTTGAAGAATTGTATGGAATGTTTTGTATAAGAATGGGAATAATGTTATGGAATGGAATCAAATGGAATAGAAATGAATATAATATTTTGGAATGGTAAGGAATGTTGTGGAAATGAATGGAATGCTGGGGAATGTAATGGAATATAGGGGAAAGAATAGAATATTAGGGAATGAAATGGGAGTTTAAGGAATGGCATGGAATTTTTTGGATTGGAATGGAATTTTATGCAAATAATTAACTGGAATGAATTGGAAAGGAATGCTGTTTAATTGAATGAGTGTTATACTATGAAGTGTAATATAGATTAATAGGTCCAAATTTTAATGAATGGAATGGTATTTTATGCAACAGAACGGGAATAATGTGTTGGAATGGAATCGAATGTAATGGCATGGAGTGGAATATTTTGGAATGCAATGGAAATTTATGGAATGGCATGGAATGCTGTGGAATGCAGTGGAATGTTGACGAAAAAATAGAATGTTATGGAATTGAATGGAATGTTATGGAAGTGAATGCAATACTGTGGAATGAAACGGAATGTTGCAGAAAGGTTATGGAACGGAGTTGAATTTTGTGGATTGGAATGGAATCGTATGCTATAGAAAGAAATGGAATATTTGAAATGGAATGTGATGCTGTGAACTGGAATGGAATGTATGGTATGAAGTGGAATGCTGATTAAAGGAACTGAATATTAAAGATTGGAATGAAATGTTAGGTGAAAGGACGGGAATAATGAGTTTGAATGGAATCGAAAGTTTTGGAAAGGAATGGAATGTTTTTGAATTGAATGGAATGATATGGACAGGAATGGTATACTGTGGACTGCAATAAAATGTGGAAAGCAATAGAAAGTTGTGGAAAGGATTGGCGTGTGAAGGCACGCAATGGAATTTTGTGGACTAGAATGGAATGTTATGCAATTGAATGAAATAAAATGTTCTGTTATGGAATGGAACCTTATGATATGAATTGGAATGTTGATTAATAGAAACGAATTTTGAAGAATGGGATGCAATGTTAGGTGATAATCAGAATAACGTGTTTGAATAGGATCTAATGTTATGGAATGCAATGCTATTTTTGGAATGGAATGGAATGTTGTGGAAAGGAATAGAGTGTTGGGAAAGGAATGGAAGTTAAAGGAATGGAATGGAATTTTCTTGATTTGAATGGAATCTTAGGGAATAGAATGAAATAGAGTGTTGCAAATGGAGGGGGATGTTGTATAATCTAAAGGAATGTTATGGTATGAAGAACAATGTTGATTAATAGATCCGAATTTTGAAGAATGGAATGGAATGTTAGGTTACAGAATGAGAATAATGTGTTTCAAAGGAAACAAATGTTACAGAATGAAATTGAATGATGTGAAATTGAATGGAATGTTAAGGAATGGTATGGAATGCTTTGGAATGCAATGGAATGTTGTGGAAAGGAAAAGAATGTTTTGGAAAAGAATTGAAAATTAAGGAGTATAATGGAATTTTTTGGATTAGAATGGAATCCTGTGCAATAGAATGAAAAAGAGTGTTTGAAATGGAATGGAAATGTTGTGTAATCGAATGGAATGTTATGGTATGAAGTGCAATGTTAATAGATCGAATTTTGAATAATGTTATGGAATGTTTTGTAAAAGAATGGGAATAATGCGTTGGAATGCATTCAAATGGAATTGAAAGTAATGGAATGTTTTGGAATGGCAAGTAATGTTGTGGAGTTGAATGGAATGTCATGGAATGGAATGGAATGCTGTGGAATCCAATGGAATGTTGTGGAAATTAATAGAATGTTAGTGAAAGCAATGGAAGGTTAAGGATTGGAATTGAATTTTGTGGATTGGAATGGAAACTTATGAAACAGAATGAAATAGAATGGATTGGAAATAAATGTTAGGTAATCGAATGGAATGTTATGGTATTAAGGGTAATGTTGTTTAATAGAACAGAATTTAATGAATGGAATGGAATGTTAGGTACAGAAGGAGAATAATGTGTTTGAATGGAATCAAATGTTACGAATTCGCATGGATTGTTGTGGAATTGAATGGAATGTTATGGAATGTAATTGAATGCTTTGGAAAGCAATGGAATGTTGTGGAAAAGAATAGAATGTTTCAGAAAGGAATGGCAAGTTAAGGAGTATAATGGAATTTTTTGGATTGAACGGAATCCTATGCAATAGAAAGAAAAGGAGTGTTTAAAATGGAATGGAATGTTGTGTAATCGAATGGAATGTTATGGTATGGAGTGCAATGTTGAATAATAGAACCGAATTTTGAAGAATGGTATGGAATGTTATGTACAATAATGGGAATAATATGTTGCAATGGAATCAAATGGAATGGAAAGGAATAGAATGTTTTGTAATGCAATGGAATATTGTGGAAAGAACTGAATGTTAGGGAAAGCAATGGAATGTTAAGGAATAGAATGGAATTTTGTGGATAGGAATGGAATCTTATGAAACAGAATGAAATAGAATGAATTGGAATGGAATGTTTTGTAATAGAATGGAATGCTACGGTATAAAGGAAAATGTTTTACAGAACAGAATTTTAATGAATGGAATGGAATGTTAGTTTACAGAACGGGAATAATGTGTTTGAATGGAATCAAATATTACGGAATGGGATGGAATGTTATGGAGTTGCATAGAATGTTACCGAATGGAATGGAATGCTGTGGAATGCAGTGGATTCTTGTGGAAAGGAAGATAATGTTGGGAAAGTAATGGAAGTTTGAGGAATGGAATGGAATTTTGTGGATTGGAATGGAATCTTATGTAATAGAATGAAAAAGAATGTTTGAAAAGGAATGGAATGTTGTGTAATCGACTCGAATGTGATGCTATGAAGTGCAATGTTAATAGAACGAATTTTGAAGAATGTTATGGAATGTTTTGTAAAAGAATGAGAATAATGTGTTGGAATGCATTCAAAAGGAATTGAAAGGAATGGAATGTTTTGGAATAGCAAGGAATGTTCTGGAGTTGAATGGAATGTCATGGAACCGAATGGAATGCTGTGGAATGCAATGGAATGTTGTGGAAAGAATAGAATGTTACGGAAAGCAATGGAAGGTTAAGGAATGGAATTGAATTTTGTGGATTGGAATTGAATCTTATGAAACAGAATAAAATAGAATGAATTGGAAAGGAATGTTATGTAATCGAATGGAATGTTGTGGTATAAAGGGGAATGTTGGTTAATATAACAGAATTTCCAAGAATGGAATGGAATGTTAGGTTACAGAATGGGAATAATGTGTTTGAATGGAAACAAATGTAACGGACTGGAATTGAATCTTGTGGAATGCAATGGAATGTTGTGGAAAGGAAAAGAAAGTTAAGGACGGGAATGGAAAGTTAAGGAGTGGAAAGGAATTTGCGTATTGGAATGGAATCGTATGCAGTAGAATGAAAAAGAATATTTGAAATGTAACGGAATTTTGTGTAATCAAATGGAATGTTATGGTATGAATGGGAATGATGATTAATAGAACAGAATGTTAATGAATGGTATGGAATATTTTGTAACAGAAAGTGAACAATGTGTTCAAATGCAATCTAATGTTATGGAATGGAATGGAATGTTTGGAATGCAATGGAAATTTAAGGAATTGAATTCAATGCCATTTAATGGAACGGAATGTTGAGGAAAGGTTATGGAATTAATGGAATTTTGTGTATTGGAATGGAATCTTATGCAATAGAATAAAATAGAATGTTTGAAATGGAATGGGATGCTCTGATTTAGAATGGAATGTTATGGTATGAAATGGAATGTTGATTAATGGAACCGAATATTAGAGAATGGAATGAAATGTTAGGTGAAAGAATGGGAATAATGTGTTTGAATGGGAAAGAAAATTACAAAATGGCATGGAATGATGTGGAACTGAATGGAATGTTATGGACAGGAATGGAATGCTATGGAATGCAATGGAATGTTTTGGAAAGCAATAGAAATTTGGGGAAAGGAAAGGAGGGTGAAGTAATGGAATGGAATTTGTGGATTGGAATGGAATGTTACGCAATCGAAGGAAATAGAATGTGGTGTAATGGAACGGAATGTTCTGTTATGAAGTGGAATGTTGATTAAAAGAACCGAATTTTGGAGAATGGAATGGAATGTTAGGTAATAATCGGAATAACGTGTTCGAATGGAGTCGAATGTTATGGAATGGAATGCTATGATTTGGAATGGAATGAAATGCTGTTGAATGGAATTGAATGTGGTGGAAAGGAATAGAGTGTTGGGAAAGTAATGGAAGTTAAAAGAATGTAATGGAATTTTGTGGATTGGAATGGAATCTCATGGAATAGAATGAAATAGAATTAAATGGAATGGAATGTTGTATAATCGAATGGAATATTATGGTATGAATGTCAATGTTGATTATTAGAACTGAATTTTGAGGAATGGAATGGAATGTTAAGTTACAGAATGGGAATAATGTGTTCGATGGAAACAAATGTTACAGAATTGAATTGAATGATGTGGAATTGAAAGGACTGTTAAAGAATGGAATGGAATGCTGTGGAATTCAATGGAATGCTGTGGAAAGGAATAGAATGTTTCGGAAAGGAATGGAAAGTTAAGCAGTATAATGGAATTTTGTCGATTAGAATGGATTCCTATGCAATAGAATGAAAAAGGGTGTTTGAAATAGAACGAAATGTCGTTTAATCGAATGGAATGTTATGGGATGATGTAGAATGCAGAGTAGTAGAACCGAATTGTAATGATTGATGTAATGTTATGGAATGGAATGGAATTTGGTGGAATGCAATGGAATGTTATGGAAAAGTGTAGAATGTTAAAGAAAAGAAAGGAAGGTTAAGGAATGAAATGGAATTTTGTGGAATAGAATGGAATGTTATGCAATAGAATAAAATAGAATGCTTAAGTGGAATGGAATGTTGTGTAATGGAATTGAACATTCTGGTATGAAGTGGAATGTTTATTAATGGAACCGAATTTTGAAGAATGGAATGGAATGGTAGCTAACAGAATGGGAATAATATTTTGGAATGGAATTGAATGTTATGAAATGAAATGGAATGTTGCGGAATTGAATGGAATGTTATGGAATGGAATGGAATGATGTGGAATGCAATGGAAAGTAGTGGAAAGTAATAGCATGTTGGGGAAAGGAATGGAATTGAATGCTATCCAATGCAACGGAATGCTGTTAAAAGGAATAGAATGTTGGAGAAAATAATGGAGGTTAAGCATGGAATGGAATTTTGTTATTTAGAACGGAACCTTTTGCAACAGAATAAATAGAATGAATTGGAAAGGAATGTTGCATAATCGAATGGAAAGTTGTGCATGGAATCCTATGCAATAGAATGAAAAAGAGTGTTTGAAATGGAATGGAATGTTGTGTAATCAAATGTAATATTGTGGTCTTAAGGGGAATGTTGATTAATGGAAGAAAATTATAATGAATGGAAGGGAATGTTGAGTAACAGAACGAGAATAATGTGTTGGCATGGAATTGAATGTTATGGAATGGAATGGAATGTAGTGGTATTGAATGGAATGTTATGGACCGGAATGGAATGCTTTGGAATGCAATGGAATGTTGTGGAAACTAAAACATAGTTGAGGAATTGTATGGAGGGTGAAGGAATGGAATGGAATTTTGTGGATTGGTATGGAATGTTATGCAACAGAATGAAATAGAATGTTTTAAATGGAATGGAATGTTGTGTAATGGAATGGAATGTTATGGTATGAAGTGGAATGTTGATTAATAGACACGAATTTTGAAGAATGGAATAGAATGTTATTTAATAAATATAATAACGTGTTCGAATGGAGTCGAATTTTATGGAATGGAACTCTAAGTGGTGGAATGGAATAAAATGATGTGGAATGGAATGGAATGTTGAGGATAGGAATAGAGTGTTCGGACAGGAATGGAAGTTAAAGGAATGGAATGGAATTTTGTGGATTGGAATGGAATCTTATGGAATGGAATGAAATAGAATGTTTGAAATGCACTGGAATGTTGTATAATCGAATGGAATGTAATGGTGTGGAGTGGAATGTTGATTAATAGAACCGAATTTTGAAGAATGTTATGGGATGTTTTGTAAAAGAATGGGAATAATGTGTTGGAATGAATCGAATGGAGTAGAAAGCAATGGAATGATTTGGAATGGAAGGGAATTCGGCAGAATGCAATGGAATGTTGTGGAAAAGAATAGAATGTTGAGGAAAGCAGTGGAACGTTAATGATGAAATTGAATCTTGTGGACTGGAAAGGAATGTTATGCAATAGAATGAAATAGAATGTTTTAAGTGGAATGGAATGTTGTGTGATGGCATGGAACGTTATGGTGTGAAGTGTAATGTTGAATAAAAGAACCGAATTTTGAAGAATGGAATGTAATATTAGTTAATACTCGGAATAACGTGTTCGAATGGAGTCGAATGTAATGGAATGGAATGTTTTGTTGTGGAATGGAATGGAATACTGTGGAATGGAATGGAATGTTGAGGATAGGAAAAGAGTGTTGGGACAGGATTGGAAGTTAATGGAATGGAATGGAATTTTGTGGATTGGAATGGAATCTTATGGAAGGGGATGAAATAGAAATTTTGAAATGGACTGGAATGTGTATAATCGTATGGAATGTTATGGTATGAAGTGGAATTTTGATTAATAGAAACGAATTTTAATGAATGGTATCGAATGTTTTATTGCAGAAAGAAAATAATGTGATGGGAATGAATTGCATGTAATGGAAAGGAATGGAATGTTGTGGAATTGAATGGAATGTTATGGTATGAAGTGGAATGTAGATTAATACAACCAAATTTTAATGAATGGAATGGAATATTAGGTTACAGGAAAGGATTTATGTGTTTCAATGGAAACAAACGTTACGGGATTTAATTGAATGTTGGGGAATTGCATGGAAATTTAACGAATGCCAAGGAATGCTGTTGAATGCAATGGAATGTTGTGGAAAGAAATAGAACATTTCTGAACAGAAAGGAAGGCTATGGAATGGAATGGAATTTTGTGGATTGGGACAGAATCCTGTGCAATAGAATGAAAAAGAGTGTTTGAAATGGAATGGAAAGTTGTGTAATCGAATGTAATATAATGGTATAAAGTGGAATGTTGATTAATTGAAGAGAATTTTAATGAATGGAATGGAATGTTGAGTAAGAGAATGAGAATAATGTCCTGGCATGGAATTGAATGTTATTGAATGGAATGGAATGCAGTTAAATTGAATGGAATGTTATGGACAGGAATGGAAAGCTGTGAAATGCAATGGAGTGTTGTGGAAAGTAATAGAAAGTTGCGGAAAAGAATGGAGAGTGAAGGAATGGAATGGAATTTTGTGGATTGGAATGGAATGTTATGCAACAGAATGAAATATTATGTTTTAATGGAATGGAATTTTGTGTAATGAAATGGAATGTTATGGTATGAAGTGTAATTCTAATTAATAGACACGAATTGTGAAGAATGGAATGGAATGCAAGGTAATAATCAGAATAACGTGTTCGAATGAAGTCGAATGTTATGGAATGGAATGTTATGTGGTGGAATGGAATGTAATGTTGTGGAATGGAATAGAATGTTGAGGATAAGAATAGAGTGTTGGGACAGGAGTGGAAGTTAAATTAATGGAATGGTATTTTGTTGATTGGAATGGAATCTTATGGAACGGGATGAAACAGAATGTTGGAAACGGACTGGATAGTTGTATAATCGAATGAAATGCTTTGGCATGAAGTGGAATGTAGTGTATTAGAACCGAATTTTAATGAATGGAATGAAATGTTATGTAACAGAATGGGAATAATGTGTTGGGAAGAATTGAATATTATGGAATGGAAGGGAATTCAATGGAATGCAATGCAATGTTGTGGAAAAGAATAGAATGTTGAGGAAAGGAATAGAAGGTTAAGGAATGAAATGGAATCTTGTGGACTGGAATGGAATTTTTTGCAATAGAATGAAATTAAATGCTTTAAGCGGAATGGAATGTTGTGTGAGGGAATTGAATGTTATGGTATGAAGTGGAATGTTGATTAATAGAACCGAATTTTGAAGAATGGAATGGACTGTTAGGTAATAATCAGAATAACGTATTTGAATGGAGTCAAATGTTATGGAATGGAATGTTATATTGTGGAATGGAATGCTGTGGAATGTACTGGAATGTTGTGGAAAGAAAGAGAGTGTTGGGAAAGGAATGGAAGTCAAAGGAATGGAATGGTATTTTGTGGATTGAAATGGAATCTTATGGAATGGAATGAAATAGAATGTTTGAAATGGACTGGAATGTTGTATAATCGAATGGAATGTTATGATATGAAGTGCAATGTTGATTAATAGAACAGAATTTTGAAGAATGGAATGGAATGTTTTGTAAAAAACGGGAATGAAGTGTTGGAATGGAATCGAATGGAATGGAACGGAATGGAATGATTTGGAATGCAATGGAATGTAGTGGAAAAAAGTAGAACATTAGGGAAAGCAATGGGATGTTTAGTAGTGGAACGGAATTTCATGGATTGGAATGGAATCTTATGCAATAGAATGAAATACAGCATTTGAAATTCAATACAATGTTCTATATTCGATTGGAATTATGTGGTATGAAGTAGAATGTTGCTTAATAGAAGTGACTTTTAATGAACGGAATGGAATATTATGTAACAGATCGAGAATAATGTTTTTGAAGGGAATCGAATGTTTTGGAACCTAATGGAATGCTGTGGAATGCAGTTTCATGTTGTGGAAGGGAATAGAATGTTGGGGAAAGGAATGGAATTTTAAGGAAGGCAATAGAATTTTGTGGGTTCGATTGGAATCTTATGCAATGGAAGGAGATACAATGTTTGCAATTGAATGGGATGTTGTGTAATCGAATGAATGCTATGCAATGAAGTGGAATGTTGATTAATAGAAAAGAATTTCATTGAATGGAATGGAATGTTAGGTAACAGAATGGCAATAATTTTTGGAATGGAATTGAATGTTATGGAATGTAATGGATTGTTGTGGAATTGAACGGAATGTTATGCAATGGAATGGAATGATGGGAAATGCAATGCAAAGTAGTGGAAAGTAACAGAATGTTGGGGAAAGGAACGGAATTGAATGCTGTCCAATGCAATGGAATGTTGTTAAAAGTAATAGAATGTTGGAGAAAAAAATGGAGGTTAAGCATGGAATGGAATTTTGTTAATTAGAATGGAACCTTAAGTGACAGAATAAATAGAATGAATTGGGAAGGAATGTTGCATAATCGAATGGAAAGTTGTGCTATGAAGGGCAATTTTCATTAATAGAACCGAATTTTAATGAATGGTATCAAATGTTTTGTAGCAGACGAGAATAATGTGTTGGGAATGAATTGTATGTAAAGGAATGGAAAGGACTGTTGTGGAACTGAATGGAATGTAGGGAAAGGAATGGAAGTTTAAGGAATGTATTGGAATTTTTTGGATTGGAATGGAATCTTATGCCACAGAATGAAATAGAATGAATTGGAAAGGAATGTCACATAACAGAATGGAATGTTATGCTATGAAGTGCAATGTTCATTAAGAGGACAAAATTTTAATGAATGGAATGGAATGTTTGCAGCAGAAGGGCAAAAATGTGTTGGAATGAAATCGAATGTTATGGAATTTAATGGAACGCTTTGGAATGCAATGGAATGTTGTGGAAAAGAATAGAATGTTGCTGAAAGGAATGAAATATTAAGGAATGCAATGGAATTATTTGGATTGGAATGGAATCTTATGCAATAGAATAAAATAGAATGATTGAAATGGAATGGAATGTTGTGTAATCAAATAAAATGTTATGGTATGAAGTGGTATATAGACTAATACAACCAAATTTTAGTGAATGGAATGGAATATTAGGATACAGAAAGGGAATAATGTGTTTCAATGAAAACAAATGGAATCGAATGGAACTGAATGTTGTGGAATTGCATGGAGAGTTAAGAAATGGAATGGAATGCTGTTGAATGCCATGGAATGTTGTGGAAAGGAATAGAACATTTCTGAACGGAATGGAAGGTTAAGGATGGAATGGAATTTTATGGATTGGCATGGAATCCTATGCAATAGAATGAAAAAGAGTGCTTTAAATGGAATGGAATGTTGTGTAATCGACTGTAATATTATGGTATAAAGTGGAATGTTAATTAAAAGAAGAGAATTTTAATGAATGGAATGGAATGTTGAGTAACAGAATGAGAATAATGTGTTAGGATGGAATTGAATGTTACTGAATGGAATGTAGTGGAATTGAATTGAATGTTATGGACAGGAATGGATTGCTGTGGATGCAATCGTGTGTTGTGGAAAGTAATAGAATGCTGGGGAAAAGAATGGAGGGTGAAGGAATGTAATGGAATTTTGTGGATTGGAATGGAATTTTATGGAATGGAATGAAATCAAATGTTTGAAATGGATTGAGTTTTGTGTAATCGAATAGAATGTTATGGTATGAAGTGCAACGTTGATTCATAGAACCGAAATTTGAAGAATGGTGTGGGATGTTTTGTAAAAGAATGGGAATAATGTGTTGGAATGAATCGAATGGTACAGAAAGGAATGGAATGATTTGGAATGGAAGGGAATTGAGCGGAATGCAATGGAATGTTGTGGAAAAGAATAGAATGTTGAGGAAAGAAGTGGAGCGTTAAGGAATGAAATTGAATCTTGTGGACTGGAATGGAATGTTATGCAATAGAATGAAAAAGAATGTTTTAAGGGGAATGGAATGTTGTGTAATGGAATGGAACGTTATGGTATGAAGTGGAAGGTTGAATAATAGAACCAAATTTCGAAGAATGGAATGGAATATTAGTTAATACTCAGAATAACGTGTTCAAATGGAGTCGAATGTTATGGAATGGAATGCTATTTTGTTGAATGGAATGGAATGCTGTGGAATGGTATGGAATGTTGTGGATAGGAAAAGAGTGTTGGGACAGGATTGGAAGTTAAAGGAATGGAATGGAATTTTGTGTATTGGAATGGAATCTTATGGAAGGTGATGAAATACAATATTTAAAATGGACTGGAATGTTGTATAATCAAATGGAATGTTAAGGTATGAAGCGGAATTTTGATTAAAAGATCCGAATTTTAATGAATGGTATCGAATGTTTTGTAGCAGAACGAAAATAACGTTTTGGGAATGAATTGTATGTAATGTAATGGAATGGAATGTTATGGAATTGAGTGGAATTTTGGGAAAGGAATGGAATTATAAGGAATGGAATGGAATTATTTGGATTGGAATGGAATCTTATGCAACAGAATGAAATAGAATGAATTGGAAATGAATGTTGCGTAGTCAAATGGAATGTTATGCTGTGAAGTGGAATGTTCGTTAAGAGGACAAAATTTTAATGAGAGGAATGGAATGTTTGCAATAGAACAGCAATAATGTGCTGCAATGAAATGGAATGTTATGGAATAGAATGGAATTCTTTGGAATGCAATTGAATGTTGCAGAAAGGAATAGAATGTTGCTGAAAGGAATGAAATGTTAAGGAATGCAATGGAATTCTTTGGAATTGAATGGAATCTTATGCAATAGAATAAAATAGAATGATTCAAATGGAATGGAATGTTGTGTAATCAAATGGAATGTTATGGTATGAAGTGGAATGTAGATTAATAGAACCGAATTTTATGAATGGAATGGAATATGAAGTTACAGAAAAGGAATAATGTGTTTCAATGGAAACAAATGTTTTGGGATGGAATTGAATGTTGGGGAATTGCATGGAAAGTTAAGGAATGGAATGGAATGCTGTTGAATGCAATGGAATGTTGTGGAAACGAATAGAACATTTCTGTACAGATTGGAAGGTTAAGGAATGGAATGGAATTATGTGGATTGGCACTGAAACCTATGAGTAGAATGAAAAAGAGAGTTTGAAATTTAGTGGAATGTTGTGAAATCGAATATAATATTATGCTATAAAGTGGAATGTTAATAGAAGAGAAGTTAATGAATGGAATGGAATCTTGAGTAACAGAATGAGAATAATGTGCTGGCATGGAATTAAATGTTATTAAATGGAATGGAATGTAGTGAAATTGAGTGGAATGTTATGGACAGGAATGGAATGCTGCGGAATGCAATGGAGTGTTGTGGAAAGTAATAGAAAGTTGGGGAAAAGAATGGAGTGTGAAGGAATGGAAAGGAATTTTGTGGATTGGAATGGAATGTTGTGAAACAGAATGAAATAGTATGTTTTCAATGGAATGGAATGTTGTGTAATGGAATGGAATGTTATGGTATGAATTATAATGTTAATTAATAGACACGAATTGTGAAGAATGGAATGGAATGTAAGGTAATATTCAGAATAACGTGTTCGAATGGAGTCGAATGTTATGGAATGGAATGCTATGTGGTGGAATGGAATGAAATGTTGTGGAATGGAATAGAATGTTGAGGATAAGAACAGAAGGTTGGGACAGGAATGGAAGTTAAAATAATGGAATGGAATTTTGTGGATTGGAATGGAATCTTATGGAAGAGGATGAAATAGAATGTTTGAAATGGACTGGAATGTTGTATAATCGAATATAATGTTATTTCATGGAGTGGAATGTCGTGTAGTAGAACCGAATTTTAATGAATGGAATGAAATGCTATGTAACATAATGGGAATCTTGTGTTGGGAAGTACTGAATGTTATGGAATGAAAGGGAATTCAATGGAATGCAATGGAATGTTGTGGAAAAGAATAGAATGTTGATGAAAGGAATGGAACGTTAAGGAATGAAATGCAATCTTGTGGACTGAAACGGAATGTTATGCAATAGAATGAAATAGAATGTTTTAAGTGGAATGGAATGTTGTGTGAAGAAATTGAATGTTATTGTATGAAGTGGAATGTTGATTAATAGAACCAAATTTTGAAGAGTGGAATGGACTGTTACGTAATAATTGGAAAAACGTGTTCGAATGGAGTCAAATGTTCTGCAATGGAATGCTATATTGTGGAATGGAATGCTGTTGAATGTAATGGAATGTTGTGGAAAGAGAGTGTTGGGAAAGGAATGGAAGTCAAAGGAATGGAATGTGGATTGGAATGCTATCTTATGGAATGGAATGAAATACAATGTTTGAAATGGCCTGGAATGTTGTATAACCGAATAGAATGTTATGGCATGAAGTGCAATGTTGATTAATAGAAGCGAATTTTGAAGAATGGTATGGAATGTTTGGTAAAAGAATGGGAATGATGTGTTGGAATGGAATCGAAAGCAATGCAAAGGAATGGAGAGATTTGGAATGGAATGGAATATTGTGGAATGCATTGGAATGTAGTGGATAAAAGTAGAATGTTAGGGAAAGCAATGTGACGTTTAGGAGTGGAATGGAATTTCGTGGATTGGAATGGAATCTTATGCAATATAATGAAAAACAGCATTGGAAATTTAATAGAATGTTGTATATTCGATTGGAATTTTGTGGTATGAAGTAGAATGTTGCTTAATAGAAGTTTATTTTAATGAATGGAATGGAATATTATGTAACAGATCGAGAATAATGTTTTTGAAGGGAATCGAATGTTTTGGAACAGAATGGAATGCTGTGGAATGCAGTTTCATGTTGTGGAAAGGAATAGAACGTTGCGGACAGGAATGATATTTTAAGGAATGTAAAGGAATATTGTGGGTTGGATTGGAATTTTATGCAGTGGAAGGAGATACAATGTTTGCAATTGAATGTGATGTGTAATCGAATGAATGCTATGCTATGAAGTGGAATGTTGATTAATAGAAAAGAATTTCAATGAATGGAATGGAGTGTTAGGTAACAGAACGGCAATAATTTGTTGGAATGGAATCGAATGTTATGGAAAGTAATGGAGTGTTGTGAAATTGAACACAATGTTATGCAATGGAATAGAATGTTGAGAAATGCAATGGAAAGTAAGGGAAAGTAATGGAATGTTGGGGAAAGGAATGGAATTGAATGCTGTCGAATGCAATGTAATGTTGTTAAACGGAATAGAATGTTGGAGAAAGGAATGGAAGTTAAGTATGGAATGGAATTTTATTAATTAGAATGGAATCTTATGCAACTGAATGAATTGGAAAGAAATGTGTAAGCGAATAGAATGTTATGCTATGAAGTGGAATGTTCATTAAGAGGACAAAATTTTAATGAATGCAATGGAATGTTTGCAACTGACGTTCAATAATGTGTTGGAATGAAAACGAATTTTTATTGAATGGAATAGAATGCTTTGGAATGCAATGGAATGTTGCAGAAAGGAACAGAATGTTGCTGAAAGGAATGAAATGTTAAGGAATGCAATGCAATTATTTGGATGGGAATGGAATGTTATTCAATAGAATAAAATAGAATGATTGAAATGGAAAGGAATGTTCTGTAATCAAATGGAATGTTATCGTATGACGTGGAATATAGATTAATAGAACCAAATTTTATTGAATGGAATGGAATATTAGGTCACAGAAAGGGAATAATGTGTTTCAATGAAAGAAATCGAATGGAATGCAACTGAATGTTGTGGAATTGCATGGAAAGTTAAGGAATGGAATGAGATGCTATTGAGTGCAATTGAATGTTCTGGAAATGAATAGAACTTTTCTGAACGGAATGGAAGGTTAGGAACGGAATGGAATTTTGTGGATTGGCATGGAATCCTATGCAATAGAATGAAAATGACTGTTTGAAATGGAATGGAATGTTGTGTAATCGAATGTAATATTATGGTATAAAGTGGAATGCTGATTAATGGAAGAAAATTATAATGAATGGAATGGAATTTTGAGTAACAGAACGAGAATAATGGGTTGGCATGGAATTGAATGTTATGGAATGTAGTGGAATTGAATGAATTGTTATGAACAGGAATGGAATGCTTTGGAATGCAATGGAATGTTGTGGAAACTAATACAAAGGTGGGGAATGGAATGGACGGTGAAGTAATGGAATGGAATTTTGTGGACTGGTATAGAATGCTATGCAACAGAATGAAATAGAATGTTTTAAATGGAATGGATAATTGTGCAAATATGAAAGGAATGTTATGGTATGAAGTGGAATGTTTATTAATAGACTCGAATTGTGAAGAATGGAATGCAATGTTAGGTAATAATCAGAATAACATGTTCGAATGGAGTTGAATGTTATGGAATGGAATGCTGGGTTGTGGAACGGAATCGAATGCTGTGGAATGGAATGGAATGTTGAGCATTAGAATAGAGGGTTGAGACAGGAATGGAAGTTAAAGGAATGTAATGGAATTTTGTGGATTGGAATTTAATCTTAAGGAAGCAGATGTAGTAGAATCTTGAAATGGACTGGAATGTTGTATAATCGAATGGAATGTTATGGTATGAAGTGGAATGTATCGTAGTAGAACCGAATTTTAATGAATGGAATGGAATGTCATGTAACAGAATGGGAATAATATGTTGGAAATGAACTGAATGTTATGGAATGAAATCTAATGTTGTGGAATGCAGGTGAGTTTGGTAGAATGCAATGGAATGTTGTGGAAAAGAATAGAATGTTGAGGGCAGGAATGGAACACTAAGAAATGAAATGGAATCTTGTGGACTGGAACGGAATGTATGCAATAGAATGAAATAGAATGTTTTAAGTAAAATGGAATGTTGGGTACTGGAATTGAATGTGATGGTATGAAGTGGAATGTGGACTAATGGAGCCGAATGTTGAAGAATGGAATGGAGTGTTAGGTAAGAGAATGGGAATAATTTGTTTGAATGGAATCAGTTTTATGCAATGGAATTAAAGGTGTTGGAATTGAATGGAACGTTAAGGAATGGAATTGAATGTAATAATAGGAATAATGTGTTCATATGGAGTCAAATGTTATGGATTGGAATGCTATATTGTGGAATTCAATGCTGTGGAATGTAATAGAATGTTATAGAAAGAAATAGAGTGTTGGGAAAGGAATGGAAATCAAAGGAATGGAATGTAATTTTGTGGATTAAAATGGAATTTATGGAATGGAATGAAATGGAATGTTTGAAATGGACTGAAATGTTGTATAATCGAATGGAATGTTATGGCATGAAGTGCAATGTTGATTAATAGAACCGAATTTTGAAGAATGGTATGGAATGTTTTGTAGAAGAATGGGAATAATGTGTTGGAATGGAAAGGAATGGAATGCAATGGAAAGTTATGGAATGGAGTGGAATTTTGTGGAATGCAATGGAATGTTGCAGAAAGGAATAGAATGTTATGGAATTAAGTTGAAAGTTATGGAATGGAATGCAACGTTGATGATTTGAATGGAATGTTGGGGAAAGGTTATGGAATGGAATGGAATTTTGTGGATTGGAATGGAATCTTATGAAGTAGAATGAAATAGTGTTTGAAATGGAAACGGATGCTGTGTAATGGAATGGAATATTATGGTATGAATTGGAATGTTGATTTATAGAACTGAGTATTAAAGAATGGAATGGAATTTTAGGTGAAAGAACGGGAAAATGAGTTTGAATGGGATCAAAAGTTTTGGAATGGAATGGAATGTGTTCTAATAGAATGCAATGTTATAGAATGGAATAGAATGCTGTGGAATGCAATGAATGTTGTGGAAAGAAATACAATATTGGGGAAAGGAATGGAAGGTTAAGGAATCGAATGGAATTTTGTGGATTGGAAGGCAATCTTATGCAATGGAATAAAATAGAATGTTTCAAATGAAATGGAATGTTATGTAATCGAATGAAATTTCATGGTATGTAGGTGAATGTTGATTAATAGGACAGAATTTTATTGAATGGAATGTAATGCTATGTAACAGAACGGCAATAATATGATGAATGGAATCAAATATTATGGAATGTAATGGAATGTTGTGGAACTGAATTGAATGTTATGGAATTGAAGGGAATGCGATGTAAATCAATGGGATTTCCTGGAAAGGAATAGAATGTTGGAGAAAGGAATGGATGTAAAGTATAGAATGGAATTTTGTGGATTTGAATGGAATCTTATGGAACAGAATGAAATAGAATGAATTGGAAAGGAATGTTGTGTAATCGAATGGAACGTTATGCTATGAAGGGGAATTTTGATTGATAGAATCGAATTTTAATGAATGGTATCGAATGTTTTGCAGCAGAACGAGAATAATGTATTGGGAATGAATTGTGGGTAATGGAATGGAGTGGAATGTTGTGGAATTGAATGGAATGTAGGGAAAGGAATGAAGTTTAAGGAATGGAATGGAATTTTTTGGATTGGAATGGAATCTTATGCATCACAGTGATGTAGAATGAATTGGAAAGAAATATTGTGTAATCGAATAGAATGTTATGCTATGTAGTGGAATGTTCATTAAGAGGACAAAATTTGAAGACTTCCGGGAAGATGGCGGTGTGAGCAGGGCAGCAGAAATCTCCTCCCAACACTATATTTATCTACGAAAACACAGAAAATACATCTATTCCTAAAAGAGAGACGAGAATACACAGAAAAGCGCACAGCGTGCAGCTACACCCGAGAGGACTCGGCACCCCAAGAGGCGGGTAAGATACGGAGCCGCGACCCGGCGGGACCCGAGCCCTCCCCCACCCCAGCGCACCGGCGGGAGGAGAGGATTCAGAGCCGGGAGGGAGAGGAAGTGCACCCCGCGAAGTAGCCAGCCCCGGTGATCTGCGCGGGGAGCGCTGACCCACATTGCGCAGGGCAGCGGAGATTGGAGAGACAGAGGGGCAGGATCTGAGCCGGGAAGCGCCAGGGTGCTTGCAGCCGGCTCCCGGGAAGGAAAAAAAAAAAAAAGCGTGCGCTCTCTTCAGCGGTCTTAAAGAGACAGGAACCCAGCGGAGGAGCCGGATTGCCCCAGCACACTCAGCCCAGCAGGCTGGGAGTCCTGGGGAGTTTCAGACGCCTTAGCTGGCGACTGAGGAAGCATAGCCATACTTAACACTTCTCACTGAGATCAACAGCCTCCTATTCGTTCCCACCCGTGCCAGAGCGATAAAGGGCCCTGCGGAGCTGCACAGTCACAGCTATGGAATAGTGGGGCAATAGCGCCACCTAGAGCATTCCCACAGAATCTACGTCCGGTGGGCATTTTTTTTGTTGTTGTTTTTTTGTTTTGTTTTTGTTTTTTCTTTTCTTACGCTTTTTTATTTTTTCCTTTCTTCTTTTTTTTCTTTTTTTCTCTTTTTTTTTCTTCTCTTTTTAAAGTCTTAAAGAGCCCAGCTGATATACGTAGCAACTATCAGTGACCAAATTATACAGCCATGAAAAGCAAAGGAATATGGTTCAGACCAAAATCAACCAGACAACCCCAGAGAGGGAGTCTGAAGGGATGGAAATGCACAGCCTCCCTGAAAAAGAATTTAGAATAAAAGTCTTAACCATGCTGATGGACCTACAGAGAAATGTGCAAGAGCTGAGGGAAGAAGTGAGGGACATGAGGAAAGACAATACAGAAATCAGACAAGCGATCGACGGGCTTAACAGCAGAATGGATGAGATGGGAGAGACTGTTAATGGAATAGAAAACCGAGAACAGGAGTACAGAGCAGCTGAGGCAGAGAGAGATAAAAGGATTTCTAGGAATGAAAGAATATTAAGAGAACTGTGTGACCAATCCAAACGGAACAATATTCGCATTATGGGAGTACCAGAGGAAGAAGAGAGAGAAAAAGGGATAGAAAGTGTCTTTGAAGGAATAATTGCTGAAAACTTTCCCTCGCTGGGGAAGGAAGTAGTCTCACAGTCCACCGAAGCTCATAGATCTCCCAACACAAGGGACCCAAGGAAGACAACACCAAGACACATAATAATTAAGATGGCAAAGATCAGAGATAAAGACAGGGTATTAAAGGCAGCTAGAGAGAGAAAAAAGATCACCTACAAGGAAAACCCATCAGACTATCATCAGACTTCTCAACAGAAACCTTACAGGCCAGAAGAGAATGGCATGATATATTTAACGTTATGAAACAGAAGGGCCTCGAACCAAGAATATTGTATCCAGCACGATTATCATTTAAATATGATGGAGGGATTAAACAATTTCCAGACAAACGAAAGTTGAGAGAGTTTGCCTCTCATAAGCCACCACTACAGGATATCTTAAATGGACTGCTCTAGATGGAAGCACTCCTAAGGCTAAAAAGATGTCACCAGAGAAAATAAAATCATGGCAAAGAAAGCAGACCATCCAAATACTAACTAAAGGCAAAGAATAAAACACCTATTATAGAAAGAATGGAGGAGGAATAAGAAGGGAGAGAAAGAAAGAAACATCAGACTGTGTTTACAATAACTTAACAAGAAAGTTAAGTTAGATTGTTAGATAGTAAAGAAGCAACCCTTAAACCCTTGGTAACCACGAATCTAAAGCCAGCAATGGCAATAAGTACA
>JAVSCE010004066.1:0-20126 GCA_032199065.1 Smutsia gigantea | reverse complement strand
TGCTAATGTGTTTGAAATCTTGTAGACCTTTGGTTTCCAAATGGGATACACAAAACAATCCATTAGGACTCAGGCAGAAATTATTAGAATTTTAACCTTATTTTTACCTAAGAAATTTGGCTTTATAATATTTAATATATACATTGACAATGAGGTCTTCACTCTGTCCATGGTGTGGGACCATAGGTCATGGATGGTCCATGAGATGAAGCATCCTTCAGCAACATTAGGAATTGCATAGTACAGAGGGGTCTCTACTGGTGTCCTTAGTTCTCCCTCTTCCCCAGGTTTTTAACAAAATATGAGCCACTACAGTGTATGTTCTTGGTTCATTGTATTATGAATATTATCTAGTTTAACCTAACACACACAAAATGGACAAGGGGGCTAAAAATATTCCTGCATAGAAACAATGGATCAAAGATAATATTAATATTATATAAGCATAGGCAAATAGTAAAAATAGTAGCACTGGCGCTTCTTTTCAAACAAGTTTTCTTCAGCCGTAATTTAGCTGAAAACAAATGATCAAAATTTCAGATGTGACAAGATGTCAAGCCAAAACAAATAGAAAATTCCAAGAGAACTATTATACATATGGCTTTACATCCACCATCATTTATGATGAACTTTGCCTGACATATTTATTATGTTTTGTGATATTAGATAATGATAGTATGAAGAAACCATCACAATTAGCAAGGTATTTTAAGCTATTGCTTACTTCATCTTTATTTCAGCCTTTTAAAAATTTAATTTTATGTATGTGTTGTAATATATATAATGTATTAGTGATATAATACCCGTGTATAATGTAAAAATAAATATACATATATTGGGAGTACATATTCAAAAATTGTTTACTTTTAGAGGGTTCCATCAAAAAAATTTGGAGACTATCGCTATAGAAATATAGAATATATATTTAATATAGAATATATAGAAATACAGAAATATAGTATATATTTCTACTTCCATTGAAGTAGAGAACTAATGGAGGAGGAGCCTCAGTAAAGAATGAGGCAGGATTAAGTTTGTTTCTGAGAAAGGTGCTACCGGCTGCCATGTGGAAGATAGACGGGAGACAGAAGGAAGTTGCGTAGTGGCTGCTTCCAGCCATTTTTATGTGCTTGGAGATCTTGAAACTAAAGGTGTAAATATTAAGAATGTTGTAACAAATTCCACTCTGCCAGCTCTCTTCTTTCAGAAATGAATGGTGTTAAGCCCAAGCAAGGCCTCAAAAGATCACCCTGACAATATAGCTTTGTGATGAGCAAAGTCAGTTGGCTGACATAAAAGCACAGAGCAGGTTTCAGGGATGAAAAAACATCCTCTAAGAATCCTGCATGCCCTCCAGATTCAACCTTCTCCTCTGACCTACATGGGTTTCCAAGGCAAAGGATTCTTCAGTCATGAGGGATGTAGCCACTGTTTCAGCCAGAGAGGCCATTCCTGCCGTTGACAGGCATGATGAATTGATTCTGATGGGCAGACACAAGACACAGTCTCTCAGGGCTGTGTGTATAGGATGTGGCTTCTGAGAGGGACTACGGTGTTTCTCTTTGGAAAGGGGCCAGTGGGCCATTAACCTATTACAGCCAGTTCTCCTTAGCCATCTACTCCTTGTCACAAAGAGCCCAGTTGCTAGATTTGGAGAACCTAACCTATATCCTGTCATGACTTCAGTAAAGAAGAGGCTAAACTGCCTTGGGCAGGGTAAAGATCTGTGGACTTCCTCAGGGGACACAGCATGGGCAGTCGCTGAGAAGCAACCAGCACTGGTCTCGAGCCTAAACCTAAAAACCCTGAAACATCAAAGAAAGTTTCCTTCTCTGGGCTCCATGAAGGAGCGCATGCCCTTTTCTTTCCTGCCTGTCTCTTTAAAGCACCTGGGGGTGAGGGGGGAGAAATGAAAATAAAAACCAAACAAAAGCAACAACAATCCCTTTTTATGGCCAAAGGTGAAGTGGGAAGAAAAAAAAGCACACTCTGGCTTTCACCATGCTCTATCATCTGGCCTCACACAGATTCCTCATTCCATAATGGCTATTCCTTCACTCAAACATACCATCCAATTCCATCTACCCTGTGCTGTGGTTGAAATTCTACTCAACCTTGGAGCCATTGCAAGCCTCCATTAGCGTCACAAAGCTTCCCTCATTGCTCCTAAACCCTCCCTGTCTTCCTTCTCCTGGTTAGCCAGAGTTTCTCATTCAATCAGGGCTCCCTTGTGTGTTTCTCTAATCATTTCAGGTCTCCACAGCTGACTTTTTCGGAGTGATGTATCATCATGTATTTCCACAGCACCTAGAACCATGTTAAGCCCAAGTTTACAAATACTGTTTGACCATCCAGCTAATTGTACATGTCATATAGAGAAATGAGTGATGAAGACAGAGTATTCACAATCCTTCCATTTGTATGTGAAGAACAAGACCTGGGAAGCTGGCAGGTGAATCAAACTGAGTAAGGGGGTGAGAGATTAATGACTTTCATGGTTCATGGAATCAAAGCTGATCTCAACCGTTAAGGGTTTCTGGCTTTAAAGAGTTCTAGCACTGTTGTGGTGTGTTCTGCAGTGGACGCCTAGGATCTTGAGCCTCAAAATGCAAGCAAGAACTCAGAATTCTTCTCCTATGTTTGACATGGCCAGATTGTTTGAATTCTCTAGATCTTTAAAAGACAAAAACAAAAAAAGGAACAAGATGGGATTCACTCATGACCTGGAGGCACTTGGAAGGGGCTGAGAACCCACATTTCCAGCCAGTGGATTCTGTGTGTGTGTGTGTGTGTTACTTCGGTGCAGCTGCTGGGGATGGATGCCAGCACAGACATGCTCTTACGAGGACACATCCTACTAGGATTACAGTGCCTAAAGGAAACACTGAAACAAAAAACAAGCCTCGCACCCTTTACTTATTGTATCCACAAAAAACAGCAAATGCAGAAGGCTTAGCCAACAGCAGTCTGGAGGATGTGGGGCCCTACTGGAGGCCACAGTTGAGCATAGTTTCACCCAGATGGGGGAAGAAAGTCTCTCCTTTATCACCCCTTCCCCTAAATTAAAACAATGAAAATCAGTCCTCATTATCCCGATAATTAAGTCCCATTCAGCCAGCTGACAGCAGCCAAAGAATGATTTTTCTGTGCTGTGCTATGTGGCTGCCCTCCATGGCCCCATTCATGGGCCACTGTGCGCATTTAATCACCCTTAGCAGGCTGAGCTAATGAAATGCTGGGCCTTGCCCTGCGCTGACCCTGCTGCTATTTCTATCTGAGCTCAGCACGTCCTTTGCTTGACAGTTGCAACCGAACAAGCAGATTTTTCTCTCCCATCTATGGAGTGTAAAGAGCCTATTTTGGCAGCCTGTGGGGCTGAGGACCCTGCTGGAAGCCCAGGGAATGCCCCTGGAGGTTAACTTGCAAAGCTGTTTTCCAGACTGAGAGGCGGGGTGAGGAGCGGATGAAGCACTGGGGACCTGAAGGCGCTGAGGGCTGTGGCCCCCGTGCCCTGGGGAGGAAAGGCAGGACTCTTCTGGGCCAGGACGGAGATGAGCCTGGGGAAGGAAGGGGCCGTGCAGTGGGGCAAGCTGACTTACCTGCGGCAAACCTGAACAAAAGCTCTTTGTCAGTTATCAAAAATCTCCTTCCCTCAGCAGGGTCAAAGTGAGCAAATCCATTCCTTTTGGTTTCCAGTTGGCAGGGCGTGATGACAGAGGAGGATCCCCCCCTAGAGATGGCTCTCTTGAAATTCCTAGCTGTTATTTCAATGGTTCCCCAGGATTCAGAAGTGGGTAATAGGATGCCAAAATTATAGGCATTTCTCCATACTGAAGTTTAGGGAGTTGCATGCACTTAGCCAGTGAAGACAAACACAATTTTTAGGGGAAGCTGGAGAGAAGAGGCAGACAGTGTATTAAATGCATTAGCATGATGGTTATTAGCATGCTTTATACAGAAAGGACATATCTAACAAAGGACTTTAATCAGGAAGACAAACTCAAATGCCCCCAGGGTCCGGAGAGGTCATCAAAATGAGTGAAGGGAGACAGGTGGGAACTGTGGCAAATGAGCAAACATCTGCCCATCCAGAGCAGGCAGTTGCTCTGCAGCTCTAGCCCTTTTATGCCATACAGGTAGGTGGGCCCTGAATGACATAATTTTCCATGTTTTGCTAAAAAGGGAAACCAGAAATTTCTATTCTTACATGAAATCTCCCAGTTGTTAACATTGGAAACTAATTCAAGATGTTCAAAAAAAAAAAGAAAAACAGCATGTTAGCCAAACAAAATATGTGGGCATACTGCAAGCCCACCCCTCACATTTGCAGGGCCTGGGGCAAGAGTACAAATGGAGGCCCACGTATCATATATCTAAATATTGAAAAGGTATAAATCAAGCTCTTGAACTGTTAAACAAAATATGTTCTGTCTACAATTTTAAAATATGCCTTCCTAGTGAGATGGAATCCAGTTGTGAATTCAGAGTTCTGGGACCCCTTGGTGTCCCTCCACAGAAATAGGGCAGCAGGGAGAAGGCTGGTTTCTGGCCCCCAAGTCCTTCTTTTCCCATCCCCGGCTCCATCCTCCATTACCAGGGGCCTCGTACACCCACATGGACACCCAAGCCCGCAAGTCCAAGCTCTGGCTATAGCCCTACGCCTCAAACAGCTGCCCCTTGGCTGCCCCTCTAGCTTAGTGGTGCCCACATTAAGGACGTAGTCTGCCCTTGGGAAGACAGACCCAAATTGGCTTGGAGACATTTGACAGGAAACTCTGGGGTCCTGGGTCCCAGAGTGTGGCCTAGAAGGAGGAGCATGGGCCCTGAACGGTCACATCTCTTTGGCCCATGGGATTAGACAAGGGCCAGACCGAAGCCCTTTAATTTATAGGCCCAATGAGAGTGGGTGAGAGACAGGCATGCCCTTTACTAAGATCTAAGTGCGGGACTGGCGTCAGCTTGAGATCCATGACTCAAATAGTCCAGTGCTCAGAAGTGAAGACATTTTGATTCCTTGCCTTCCATGATGACTAACTAGCTATTTAACCTTGGGCAGATGACAGTCTTTTGATGAATCAAATGGGAATAAAATACGGCTCCTAATCAACCCACCTGAGAAATCAAGTGAGATTATGCAGTGAAAATACTTTAAAAGTACTAATAACTAAATAGAGAAATAAAAAGGAAGATTAAGAAAATAATAGCTACTTTAGACACAATTTTATCAAAGAGAACATATATATATATATATGAAGGCCTCACTCAAAATGTCTCATTAAAAATCTATTTTACCCCAAGATATGGGCTAAGTCTAGAAGAACTGAAATGATAGTACTTTTCACTGGGAGTCTTCCTTCTTTTCCAACAGTTCCTCAGGAGGGGTCTCCTATCACACTATCTTCAAGGGTATTGCAGAAGTAAACAAAACAACAATAAAAAAAACCTGTGGATTTCAGTGATTCAGGCTTCTTTCCCAAAACATAGTAACTCCCTTTAATTAACATGAAAGCACCTCTCTTTAGGGACACACGTACTGTTATTGTGATGGTCATTCTAGAAATGCAGGAATCTGATTTTTAAGGAAAGAAAACCAGTGGAAAAATGGCAAAGGGAAAAAGAGGAAGGAAATACTGATATTTTCCAGAAAGATCTAAATCAATAACAAGTAAGGAATTCTATTTTTCAAGACTTAAGGAAAAATAGCTTCAAACCACAGAGGGAGACAAAGTTGTACGGAGAGTAACTTGGTATACTAGGAAACATTCATGTGACAGTACACTTAAAGAGTTCCTTTATTTTTGATATTGATAATCATGTCAAAGCATGCCTAGCCTGGCCTAAAAGATATCTGATACTAAAAGATAATCTTTTTCTTTAGACCAAGCCAGGACTGATTCTGAAAGTAAAGCCAGAGAGGAGATAAGGTTTTGTATCTTCTTAAATAGCCGTGAAGGAGTTGGGAATTGTGGGCATTTGTTGTGTTAGAATGCCTAGCCCCCATTTTCCCCTTTCTAACAACACCCTATTTTCCTTTTGGGGGATTATCTCTTCCTCATAGGATATAGTCTGTGCACAGAGCTGGTAATCAGGTCTAACAGATGCTCCTTCAATGGAATATGAGTTTTGAGCAGAGGAACAAAGAGAATGGCAATGTTAGGAATATCATCCCGTCCACATGGAATACCCTGACCAGACTTCCATGACCCTTGTTATGGTTGTTATTTCCTAGCTTCTGGAGCTTGATTGCTTCTTGCCCATTTCTGAAACTAGTTCTCCAGTCTTCCCTTAATTCTAGAGGCCCTATCTATCCTTCTTTTAAACTCCCTTGAGTTTATGTTATTCAGAATTGTTTCTATTACGAGCACCTTAATGGATACAATAGCTCAGTGCGCTGTGGGTGCTGACCTCCAGTCTAACTTACCAAGGGCTTATTAAGACCTTCCACGTGCCCTGACACTAGGGAGCATATGTCTCACTGTGGGATTCGGTGCAGAGGCCTAACACAGAAAGAGTGGCACTATTCCAGACTTCCTCTACTTAGTCACACATACTCATTTTCTTTCTTGGTTTTCCTGAAATGTTGGAATGTTCAGCTAGTTTTTCACTTCATAGCCTGAGCTGCTCATAAAATGGCCAACAGAACCTCAGCACTTCACAGGACACTCCCACAATGAGTATGTAGTTGGAACCAGTATGACAGTGAGTCAGCCTGGTGATCCCAAAGCCTGCTGCAAGGTGGATGTGTCAATATCACATGCTTAGAAACTAGGTTCCAATGAGCCTGACTGCCCTTGAAAAAAGTAGAAAAGGCTGAGGGTTTGCCAGGTGGAACTAAAAAACAAAACAAAGAAGGGAGATATTTGGGGAGTGAAGATATGGAGGAAGGAAATAAAAAGAACTGGGAACTGATGGCAGAAAACGCCTGGGTAACAGAGAGACGGACAAAAGCATTTGACATTAGGGGTAGCACATGCCCTGTATTAGCTTTTAGATTAGCTTTTGAAATCAGTAGTAATATTTATTGTTTAGCTTTTGACCTCATTGTTCTTTGGCCATTTACCATCACCTGGGCCTTACATTGCTGTTGCTCTGTGTGTCCACCAAATGTAGGGGGGACGGGGGTGATCTGGAAGTTAAGAATACAGGGGCCAAACTAGAGCCAAACTACAACCGGAGTGTGCTTGCATTTCAAATTTGCCTTTTGCTAGCCCCATGACCTTAAAGCAAGTTATTTAACCTCTCTGTGCCTCAAATGGGGTGGTAATAGTAATACCAACAAAGCACTTAGCAGAGCACCTTAGCACATCAGTGCTCAATAAACATTAGCCACCATTATTCATTCAACAAGTATTCATCGAGCATCTATGATATTCCAGGGACTGCTCTAGTCCTTGATATAGCTCAGTGAACAGATGGACAAAGATTCCCACCCTCTTGGAGTTTACATGCCAGTGGGGATGGGAGTGGGGGAGAAATGATGAACAACCTTGGTGCCATTATTAATATCCGACCCAATTATTATTATCTGACCCGATATCCACCTTTTCCACCAAACTTTCTGGAACTCCTTTAAATCTTTATCTTCTTTAAACATTCTGTTCATCTTGGTGCCTTAACTGAAACCCGGTTGGCCCTGAGGATAAGGTTTTCCCTGCTGCACTCAAAGTAGGGTCTGCTTTTTCTCTCTGTCCAAATATCCCAGAGCCTGAAAATAGGGAAGGAGGCTTCCTTGCTTCCCACTGCTACTTTCTAGCTAAAAACCACAGCTACTTGGATGCTTCTTCCTTCAAACTATATAACCCTTTTTCCATTTTTTTTTGCTGCCATCAACAATCTCTGCATTGCTCGTTTACTGAACACCAGAGCACCCACCGTTTACCATTTCTGTTATCATTCTTGGTGACTCTAACATTTCTAGTGTCTGAGTTCCTTGACCTCAGGCCCAGTCATGTTCTCCCACCTTCCTCAGTTACTTTAAAATGACAACAGCATAGACCTTGTCATCACCCCTTTCAGGTCTAGATTTCAATCGTCACATGATCCAACCACCAATTTAATCTTTCCAGCCAACTTCCTCTATCTAGTATTTCTCCTCCAATCAACTAAGCTCACATGTTTGTTTTGTTTTGCTCTGTTTTGTTCTGTTTAACACCTTCTCTTCTGTCCTTGTTTTCTTCTTTACCAGTCAACTCTATGGCCTGTTATTATAAACTCTGCCTGCAAACACTCTCAATTCCTTTGTGCCTCTCTCCTCATGCCAAACTTGCCTAGCACACTCACAAGCTGACAAAACCCAATTAATGGCTTAGGGCCCAATGGCCGTTGGGCCATCCCACTGTTAATGGAGAAAATAATACACTGAGTTGCTGATCAACTTAAAATCCATGACCACTGACGTTCTCAGACGAGTACTCAATATTGCCCTCAACTCCTCCATTGCTTCTCTAGCAAGTTCATTCTAATTTTTATAAGATAATTATTTACATCTTTTTTCCCCTTCAAACCTCCAATGATCACTCACTTGTAGCTGATGTCTCAACTCATGTCTCACTGAGAAACAGATAATCAAACAGAAACTCTCTCATTTCCCCATTATGACACCTGCAAAAGTCCTGGCATAGTATGGGTCCTCCCTCCCAGTCCAGTAGAAGTTTCCCTCTTCCTATTAAAGCCAAATCCTCTACTTGTGTTCTGGACCCCATCTTCTCTTGATGTCTCAAGACTTTATTCCTGAGGTCATCCCCCTCTCTTTTCCACATAATCAGCATCTTCTGCTTTACTGAATGACTATCAGCATCAGCAACAAAGTGCCCAGGTTTCTCTCATCTTTAAAAATCCTCTCTTGGTGCAACATTCTTCTCCAGTTACCATCCTACTGTCTCTCCTCTAATGAGTTGTATACAGTGTATAAGGAATGCTACTGACTTTTTAAAAAATAGACTTCATTTTTTAGAGCTGTTTTAGGCTCACAGCAAAATTGATTGGAAGGAGTAGGATACTCCCCTCCCTCCACAGATGCACAGCCTCCCCCATTATCAACACACCCACCAAAGTGGTCATTTGTTACCATTGATGAACGCACACTGACACATCATTATTGCTGAAAGTTGATAGTTTGCACTAGGGTTCACTCTTGCATGTTCTCTGGGTTTGGACAAATGAATAACGTTATACATCCATCATTATAGTATCATACAGAGTAGTGTCAGCACCCTAAACATCCTCTGTGCTCTGCCAGTTCATCCCTCTCTCCTCCCTAACTGCTGGCAATTTCTATATTGATGTTGTATTCAGCAAACTTGCTGAACTCTCTTATTATTTATAATAATTTTCCTATACTATGGATTTTCTGTGTAACCAATATTACTATCTTTAAAGGAAGATAACTTTGTCTCTTCCCTTTCCAACTCTTGTATCTTATTTCTCTTTCTTTTCTCACTGCACTGGTACGACTTCCAGAATGATATTAAATAATAGCGGTGATAGTAGATATCATCATCTTTTTTCTGAATTTTAACAAGAATATAGCTAAGGTTTTACCATCAAGTGTGATTTTAAAAAGGTATTTGTTACATATTTTTTATCAAGTTAAGGAAGTTCCCTCCTAGTCTTAGTGTGCTGAGTTTTTATAATGAAGGAAATTTGGATTCTAACCTTTCTTTTGCTTAGTATTTCCTGGTATATCTTTTGCTATCTCTTTATTTCTAAGTTTCTGTGTGGTTTGGCCTATTATGTCTTTTTAAAACAGTCCATAGCTAGATAATCTGATAATTTCTGACTTTTAGTAGGCATGTTTAATCCATTTACACTTACCATGGTTATTATTACATTTGACCTATTCCATTTTATTTAGAGTTTTCTATTTATCTTCCCTGTTTCTTCAATTTTTCTTCTTTTTTGCCTTCTCTTAAATTGGTAAGGTATTCTATATTCTATATTTTCCTCTTTGTTGGCTTGGAAGCTATATATTAAAGTTCTTTCAGTTCATGAGTACCCTAAAGTTTTATCTACACATTTAATTATAGATGTTTCTAAGTGTAAAGATTGTGAATACCTTATTCTCCTCTTGAACAGATAGGAGTCTTAGCATATTTTAACTGTCAAGTGAACATTCACTCTTCTGCCATATTGTTTCTATTATTAATATTTTGATTTAAATTTTATTTTAAACTCAGATCTATTTATTTTTATAACCAGTTGAATTGTACTTAGTCAATTTATTTCTGTGCCTCTTCACATACCCTACTCAAGACTCAGTTTTCTTCTAGTTATAATACATTCTTTAACGGTACTTCAGTGAAGAACCAAGAGTAATAAGCTTCATTCCTTTTTTTTTTAATTTCTAAATTTTCCGTTAGTTTTAATTCACTTTATGCTAGTTTAGATAGGTATAAAAACCTTACTAGTGCTTTTTTTTCCCTCAGATCTTTGAAGATACCACTCCTGTCTTCTGGAATCTACTGTTTTCACTGAGATGCTTATTATCAATGCAATTGTCATTCCTTTATAAGTAACATCTCTTTCTTTTCTGGTAACTTTCAATATTGTCTTTTATATTATGAGATTCTAAAGTTTCACTACAAAATATATAGATGTAGATTGATTTTTATTTATTTATTCAAAGTGCACTTTTTCAGTATTCAAAATTCCTTTTTTTCAGTTAATGTCCTTTTTTTTTATAAGTTTATTTTGATATTATTAATCTACAATTAAATGAGTAATATTATGGTGATTACACTTCCCCCTTCATCAGGTTCCCCCCACCAACCCCATTACAGTTACTGTCCATCAGCGTAGTGAGATGCTATAGAATCACTACTTGTCTTCTCTGAGTTGTACTGCCCTCCCCGTGACCCCCCAACATTATATCTGCTAATCGTAATGCCCCTTTTTCCCTCTTATACCTCCCTTCCTGCCCATTTTCCCCAGTCCCTTTCCCTTTGGTAACTATTAGTCCGTTCTTGGGTTCTGTGAGTCTGCTGCTGTTTTGTTCCTTCAGTTTTTTTCTTTGTTCTTATACTCCACATATGAGTGAAATCATTTGATACTTGTCTTTTTCGGCTTGGCTTATTTCACTGAGCATAATACCCTCTAGCTCCATCCATGTTGTTGCAAATGGTAGGATTTGTTTTCTTCTTATGGCTGAATAATATTCCATTGTGTATATGTACCACATCTTCTTTATCCATTCATCTACTGATGGACACTTAGGTTGCTTCCATTTCTTGGCTATTGTAAATAGTGCTGCAATAAACATAGGGGTGCATCTGTCCTTTTCAAATTGGGCTGCTGCATTCTTAGGGTAAATTCCTAGGAGTGGAATTCCTGGGTCAAATGGTATTTCTATTTTGAGTTTTTTGAGGAACCTCCATACTGCTTTCCACAATGGTTGAACTAATTTGCATTCCCACCAGAAGTGTAGGAGGGTTCCCTTTTCTCCACATCCTCGCCAACATTTGTTGTTGTTTGTGTTTTGGATGTTGGCCATCCTCACTGGTGTGAGGTGATATCTCATTGTGGTTTTAATCTGCATTTCTCTGATGATTAGCGATGTGGAGCATCTTTTCATGTGCCTGTTGGCCATCTGAATTTCTTCTTTGGAGAAGTGTCTATTCATGTCCTCTGCCCATTTCTTAATTGGATTATTTGCTTTTTGTTTGTTAAGGTGCGTGAGTTCTTTATATATTTTGGATGTCAACCCCTTATCGGATATGTCATTTATGAATATATTCTCCCATACTGTAGGAAGTCTTTTTGTTCTACTGATGGTGTCCTTTGCTGTACAGAAGCTTTTCAGCTTGATATAGTCCCACTTGTTAATTTTTGCTTTTGTTTCCCTTGCCCGGGGAGATATGTTCATGAAGAAGTCGCTCATGTTTATGTCCTAGAGATTTTTGCCTATGTTTTTTTCTAAGAGTTTTATAGTTTCATGACTTACATTCAGGTCCAGTTAATGTCTTTTTAAATGTTGCTTCTTCACCATCTCCTCAATGCCTTTCTTCCAGAACTCCAATTAGACTTAAACTGGAGCATCTCAATCTATCTTCCATGCTCCTAACTCTGACTCTGGGATGCATTTTGGGTAACTTCAACACTACCTTCCTATTCACTAGTTTATCCTAACTATAGATTTTACCTTTCTAATTGTTTCTTTTTCATATTTATCAATTCTTGTTTCATTTATGCCTGCTTTATTTCACAAGTTCCTTTTAAAAGTAGGTGCTATTCCTTTTTGAGTAAACACACTTAGTGTAAAGGCTTTATCAGATTATTCTATTAATTTCTTTTGGGCAGAATTCATCTAACAAATGTTAATTGTTTCTCAGTGTTGAGTATCTTTGCTTGGATGCTAATTTGAGTATGTTGAGGGAGGGGGGATCTTTCATTCTTTCTCCTCATCTTTTCTATCCTAGAGGTTTTATAGAGGTCTCTGGTTCTGGACCAAGTAACAGTTTGAGATCCTGCATGGCCATAGTATTAGTAATCTCTCCTTGAGTAGTGGAAGCATCCTGGTTTCTGTTTGCTGGGCTGTGACCTCCTTTTGAAAGGGCAGGAGTCTTAGCACATTTTAAGTATCAAGTGAGCACTTGATCATATTATCTCTATTTTCTCCTGCCTCTAAAGGCCTATCATTTCAGAGAAGCAGTCCTGGGTAGTATAATCCACATATTTTTTCAACCTCCTTTCCCTAGTGAGAAAGTTCCATCATAGTATTTCATTTCAAGCAGTGTGCCTAACTCTAGTCATCTACCATGCTTAGAGCAACTCCATGAGAGCCTCTTTCCTGCTTCTGGATTTGGAACTCAGCCAACTGTGTCTCTAGCCCTGTTCAAAATTTCAACATTAATCCACCTAGAAAAAGCAAATCAATTGCATTTGCTGACGCAGAATAAGAGTGGGATTATTTAGAGTTGGATAGGCCAGGGTGTCAACCACAGACTCATCACTTACTGGTTGGGTGACTGGGGGAAGGTTATCTAACTTGTTTGAACCTCCCTCTTCTCATTGGTCAATTAGAAATGATAATACCTACCTCATAAGATTGATGGAATAAAGTTTAAAACTGTCTGGCACTGAGTAGGTGCTCATAGAATGTACTAGAATGATTATTAAACAACCATTTTAAAAAGTAAATATTTAGTTCCAAACAATTGCATATTTTCAGTCAGAATTTTTTACCCCCACTACATATAGAACACGGACTCAGAAACCTTCTCCTTCATGCTCTTCATGCCACCCTCCTCATACTTATGGGCCAAGATGTTTGGTAATATGAGTCTGAACAGGCAGATCATGGTTCTTTTAAGAGACAGGTAAAATTTCATTTTCTTTTTGTACTTTATCATTTACATCCAACTTTCAAAGTATTCTTGAGTCACTTACAATAAAAGACACATTTACAATAAGTTGGATGAATAAGAAAAAGAGAAATTTAAACTGTAGAAGAGGAAGGGAAGATAATTATGCCAAGAACTTGAGCTAATCATTACTGTAATTGAGCATTAAATTTGTTCAAGGCTTCTTAGCAGCTAAAGGCAAAAAGAAGAAATCTGATGGGTGATATAATTCTCAATGATTGAAAATTTCCTCTTAAATAATTTAGCAAGGTTGTGATGGGCTAGAAACCTTTCAGGGGTTAAGCCCCATTCAGGCTGCATGGTATGGAAGAAGGGATTCTTTACAGGTGGATGGCAGAGTCTGTCCCCATGACTTTAGCCACAGGTTTGATGACTCTAGTTTTGGATGGTTTAGTGCAAATGTGACTGGACCCAGGAAACTGGGATTTATGACTTTTTAAACAACAATGGTTTTAAAATTTTCAGATAATAAAAATACACATTTTTTTACTGAACATGTGAAAAATACAAAAGAATATAAAGAAGAAAACAAAAAGATCCTCATAATCCCATTTCCTAGAAACAATTGTTATTAAGCCCTTAATTAATTTTCTTCCAGACTTGTTAACATGTGTACTTATATTAGCTGACATTTTGCAGTTTTCTTCTAGTTAGATGAGTCTACAAATTAGGTGGCCTTTGGCCCAAGTGGTTATTATATTTAATAATAAAAATAGCTATTGCTTGCTTATCGAATGCCTATGTGCTCCAGACACTGTATTGGTATTTCCAGTCCTTCTAATACCAAGGCAGTTTGTCCTCTTATGTAACTCAACTAAATCACACACAGTGAAAGGAGGAGAAAAACACAAACTTGGGTGTGTCTGTGCAGCATCCTCTCTTTCTTCTGTCAGGTGCTGCTTCTCTGAGACACAGGCATCTCCCTGGCTCCCACTGCTTGCCTGAACTCCTGGGAGTGGAGGTGGGTGGGGGTGGTCCCTGGATCTGACGTCATCTCAGCTGGCCCATGGGTTCCAGCTGGCCAACACAGAAAGGAGAATGAGCTCCTTCTTTCCCTAGCCCTCTCTCTCTTCTTTCCTCCCCTTCCCTACATGCAGGAGTTCAAGAAGCTAAATTGTCTCAGTTTCCAGGTTAGCTCAGCAGCTGTTCTGATGGTTTGTGCTTTGATAAAATATTGTAATTCAAACCTCTTTTATGGGGATACAGGTAAGAGAAATTCGAGAATCCTGGTTGTTTTGTTTTTAGTACCAATGATACTAAAGAGCATGGAGATTTTTTGTTTGTTGTTATTACTGTGGTTCACAATTAAAGCTTTGTGCAGATGTAACTTTCTTCTTTCCTGAGCCCCCTTATCTGTCCAGAAACCTCTCTCGGATCAGTTATAGACTGAAGCATCCTGCAGAGTCCCCAAGCAGCTACTAAGAGTCTGCTCCCTCCCTGTGCACAGATCCAGGCCATGTGGTCACCAGGACAAGCTGTCTATCCCACCCAGAAGGGGCAGACTATTCTGAGTGGCCTCTGGCCAACACAGGCAGTGTCCCAGGCACAAGGGGTGCCTCTTAGCTGAAAACTGGCCAATCTTCTCTCTCCATCAGCACTTTTGGGGATCTATGAGCTAAGTCTGGGAAGACTAGGTGGCCTAACTGTCAGGGCTCCCGTTGGCCATACAGCTGGCCGAGACCCTCTGAGCAGACAGCTCTGAGCAGTCTGCATGAAACATGCTGGGTTGCTAGTGGGTATGAGTCAGCAACTGAGATGTCCTCTCTCCTACACTTGCCTAGCTCTAAGCACAGGCTTTGTCTTTCTCCCAAATCACTCATCTGACCCTGGCACATATGACCTTGCTTCCTGAAGGAGATGTTGGTGCAGAAAAAAGTTTTAAAAGAGGATGTTATAGGACTTCCGGGAAGATGGCATGTGAACAGAGTGGCAGAAATCTCCTCCCAAAACTATATATATCTATGAAAATACAGCAAATACAACTATTCCTAAAAGGGAGACCAGAATACACAGGAAAGCGCACAGCGTGCAGCTACACCTGAGAGGACATGGCACCCCACGAGGCGGGTAAGATAAGGAGCCGCAACCTGGCGGGACCCGAGCACTCACCCACCTCAGCGCACCGGTGGGAGGAGAGGATTCAGAGCCTGGAGGGGGTGGAAGTACTCCCTGCGAAATAACCAGCCCCGGTGATCTGCGCAGGGAGCGCTGACCCACATCGTGCAGTGCAGTGGAGATTGGAGAGACAGAGGGGCAGGATCTGAGCGGGGAACGTGCCAGGGTGCTTGCAGCAGGCTCCCAGGAAGGAAAAAAAAAAGAAAAGGGTGCACTTTTTTCAGTGGTCTTAAAGAGACAGGAGCCAGGCGGAGGAGCCGGATCACCCCAGCACACTCACCCATTAGGCTGGGAGTCCTGGGGACCTTCAGACCCCTTAGATGGCGATTGGGAAAGTGTGGCCATACTTACACTTCTCACTGAGATCAACAGCCTCCCATTCATTCCCACCCTGGCCAGAACTATAAAGGGCCCTGCGGAGCGGCGTGTCCACGGCTGCGGAATAGTGGTGCAACAGCGCCACCTACAGCATCCCCACAGAATCTACTCCTGGTGGGCGTTTTTTGGGGGGGGTTGTTTTTTCTTCTCTTTTTTTTTCTTTTTTTCCTTTCCTTCCTTCTTTTTTTCCCCTTTTTTTTCTTTCTTTTTAGTCTTAAAGAGCCCAGCTGACATACGTGGCAACTACCAGCGACCACTTCTACAGCCATAAAAAGACAGAGGAATATGGTCCAGACTAAGAACAACCAGACAACCCCAGAGAGGGAGCCTGAAAGGATGGAAATGCACAGTCTTCCTGAAAAAGAATTCAGAATAAAAGTCATAACCATGCTGATGGATCTACAGAGAAATGTGCAAGAGCTTAGGGAGGAAGTGAGGGAAGTGAGGAAAGACAATGCAGAAATCAGACAAGCGATCAATGGGCTTAACAGCAGACTAGATGAGATGCAAGAGACTGTTAATGGAATAGAAATCAGAGAACAGGAATACAGAGAAGCTGAGGGAGAGAGAGATAAAAGGATCTCTAGGAATGAAAGAATATTAAGAGAACTGTGTGACCAATCCAAACGGAACAATATTCGCATTATAGGAGTACCAGAGGAAGAAGAGAGAGAAAAAGGGATAGAAAGTGTCTTTGAGGAAATAATTGCTGAAAACTTTCCCACGCTGGGGAAGGAAATAGTGTCGCAGTCCACGGAAGCCCACAGATCTCCCAACATAAGGGACCCAAGGAAGACAACACCAAGACACATAATAATTAAAATGGCAAAGATCAAAGATAAAGACAGAGTATTAAAGGCAGCTAGAGAGAGAAAAAAGATAACCTACAAAGGAAAACCCATCAGACTATCATCAGACTTCTCAACAGAAATCTTACAAGCCAGAAGAGAATGGCATGATATATTCAACGTAATGAAACAGAAGGGCCTCGAACCAAGAATATTGTATCCAGCACGATTATCATTTAAATATGATGGAGGGATTAAGCAATTTCCAGACAAACGAAAGTTGAGAGAGTTTGCCTCTCATAAGCCACCACTACAGGATATCTTAAACAGACTGCTCTAGAGGGAAGCACCCCTAAGGCTAAAAAGCTGTCATAGCAAAGAAAGCAGACCATCCAAATACTAATTAAAGGCAAAGAATAAAACACCTAGTATACAAAGAATGGAGGTGGAAGAATAAGAAGGGAGAGAAAGAAAGAAACATCAGACTGGTGTTTACAATAACTTAACAAGAAAGTTAAGTTAGATTGTTAGATACTAAAGAAGCAACCCTTGAACCTTTGGTAACCACGAATCTAAAGCCAGCAATGGCAAAAAGTACATATCTATCGATAATCACCCTAAATGTAAATGGACTGAATGCACCAATCAAAAGACACAGAGTGACAGAATGGATAAAAGAGCAAGACCCATCTATATGCTGCCTTCAAGAGACTCACCTCAAACCCAAAGATATACACAGACTAAAAGTGAAGGGATGGAAAAAGATATTTCATGCAAACAACAAAGAGAAAAAAGCAGGTGTTGCAGTACTTGTATCAGACAAAATAGACTTCAAAACGAAGAAAGTAGCAAGAGATAAAGAAGGACACTACATAATGATAAAGGGGTCAGTACAACAAGAAGATATAACCATTTTAAATATATATGCACCCAACACAGGAGCGCCAGCACATGTGAAACAAATACTAACAGAATTAAAGGAGGAAATGGACAGCAATGCATTCATTTTAGGAGACTTCAACACCCATTCATTCCAAAGGACAGATCAACCAGACAGAGAATAAATAAAGACACAGAGGCACCGAACAACACACTAGAACAGATGGACCTAACAGACATCTACAGAACTCTGCACCCAAAAGCAGCAGGATACACATTCTTCTCAAGTGCACATGGAACATTTTCCAGAATAGACCACATACTAGGCCACAAAAAGAACCTCAGTAAATTCAAAACTATTGAAATCCTACCAACCAACTTCTCAGATCACCAAGGTATAAAACTAGAAATAAATTTTAGAAAGAAATCAAAAAGGCTCACAAATACATGGAGACTTAACAACACTCTCCTAATTAATCAATGGGTTAACGACCAAATCAAAACAGAAATCAAAGAATATATGGAGAATAATGACAACAACAACACAAAGCCACAACTTCAGTGGGACACAGCAAAGGCAGTTCTAAGAGGAAAGTATATTGCAATCCAGGCCTATTTAAAGAAGGAAGAACATTCCCAAATGAATAGTCTAAAGACACAATTACTGAAATTGGAAAAAGAAGAACAAATGAGGCCCAAAGTCACCAGAAGAAGGGACATAATAAAGATCAAGAGAAGAAATAAATAAAATTGAGAAGAATAAAACAATAGAAAAAATCAATAAAACCAAGAGCTGGTTCTTTGAAAAAATAAACAAAATAGATAAACCACTAGCCAGACTCATTAAGAGAAAAAGAGAATCTACACACACAAACAGAATCAGAAATGAGAAAGGAAAAATAACGACAGACCCATCAGAAATACAAAGAATTATAAGAGAATATTATGAGAATCTATATGCTAACAAGCTGGAAAACATAGAAGAAATGGACAACTTCTTAGAAAAATACAACCTTCCAAGACTGACCAAGCAAGAAACAGAAAAACTAAACAGACCAATCACCAGCAACGAAATTGAATCGGTAATCAAAAAACTACCCAAGAACAAAACCCCGGGACTGATGGATTCACCTCTGACTTCTACCAGACATATAGAGAAGAAATAACACCCATACTCCTTAAAGTTTTCCAAAAAATAGAAGAGGAGGGAATACTTCCAAACTCATTCTATGAAGCCAGCATCACTTAATACCAAAACCGGGCAAAGATCTCACCAAAAAAGAAAATTACAGACCAATATCCCTGATGAACGTAGATGCAAAAATACTCAACAAAATATTAGCAAACCGAATTCAAAAATACATCAAGAGGATCATACACCATGATCAAGTGGGATTCATCCCAGGGATGCAAGGATGGTACAACATTCGAAAATCCATCAACATCATCCACCACATCAACAAAAAGAAGAACAAAAACCACATGATCATCTCCATAGATGCTGAAAAAGCATTTGACAAAATGCAGCATCCATTCCTGATTAAAACTCTCAACAAAATGGGTATAGAGGGCAAGTACCTCAACATCATAAAGGCTATATATGACAAACCCACAGCTAACATCATACTTAACAGTGAGACGCTGAAAGCTTTTCATCTAAGATCAGGAACAAGACAGGGATGCCCACTCTCTCCACTGCTATTCAACATAGTACTGGAGGTCCTAGCCACCGCAATCAGACAAAACAAAGACATACAAGGCATCCAGATTGGTAAAGAAGAAGTCAAATTGTCACTATTTGCAGATGACATGATACTGTACATTAAAAACCCTAAAGACTCCACTCCAAAACTACTAGAACTAATATCTGAATTCAGCAAAGTTGCAGGATACAAAATTAACACACAGGAATCTGTTGCTTTCCTATACACTAACGATGAACTAACAGAAAGAGAAATCAGAAAAACAATTCCATTCACAAATGCATCAAAAAGAATAAAATACCTAGGAATAAACCTAACGAAGGAAGTGAAAGACCTGTACTCTGAAAACTACAAGACACTCCTAAGAGAAATTAAAGAGGACACTAACAAATGGAAATGCATCCCGTGCTCTTGGCTAGGAAGAATAAATATTGTCAAAATGGCTATACTACCTAAAGCAATCTACAGATTCAATGCAATCCCTATCAAACTACCAACAGCTTTCTTCAATGAACTGGAACAAATAATTCTAAAATTCATATGGAACCACAAAAGACCCCGAATAGCCAAAGCAATCCTGAGAAGGAGGAATAAAACAGGGGGAATTACGCTCCCTGACTTCAAGCTCTACTACAAAGCCACAGTAATCAAGACAATTTGGTATTGGCACAAAAACAGACCCAAAGACCAGTGGAACAGAATAGAAAATCCAAACATTAACCCAAACATATACAGTCAATTAATATTTGATAAAGGAGCCTTGGATATACAATGGGGGAGATGACAGCCTCTTCAGCAGCTGGTGTTGGAAAAACTGGACAGCTACATGTAAGAGAATGAAACTGGACTACTGTCTAGCCCATACACAAAGGTAAACTCAAGGTGGATCAAAGACTTGAATGTAA